>WJFB01000043.1:0-139836 GCA_009870185.1 Pygmarrhopalites habei
TTTGGCATCCAGGAGAGGAATTGCATTTCTCTTGTAGTAAGAAGTTGCCATGTCTGGCCAAAAGAGAACTTGTCGGTTTTTGATGAAGGGTATCAATCTCTTTGTGATACACTCTTTTTGGTAGATCATACCATTCATGGTACCCTCAGTAATTGAAAGGTTCCCTTTTTCGTCAATCGCTTGCCATACCAACCACTTCTTGAAAAATTTTTCTTTTTCTTTTACTTTTTTTTGGAGGTTTTTTTTGTCAGAGGAGTGACAATACTGTCTTCCAGGCAAATTTTTTGGATCTTGGGGGAAGTAGGACTCGTCATCCATGACGATAATGTTGCCCGGACGGGACAAAACTTTTTTTCTGTAAATTTTTCTACAATTTGCTTTGGCTCTCTTTTCTTGATTTCTTCGATAGAGTGGTACTGATTTTGTATAAGCCTTAATCTTCAAGTCTTTGACGTTAATACGGGATACTGTTGATTTCGAAATACCGAGTTGGGCACTCACTTTTCGTACAGACAAGTTGTGGACACGCTCCCACCTTCTCTTGACCTTCTTGACCTTCTTAGGTGTGGCTACAGGTCGCGGCCTGACCCTTGGAGATTTGGGCCTCGGTTGGTTTTGAGCATCATAACATGCTAAATCTGAGTAAATTTTTGCTTTTTTTAATTTGCTCACCACAAAATCGTCTGACCACTGCTGGTTTCGAAAACTTTCCTCTTGTCTTGTAAGAGTGCACAATCCTGTTTTTGAGGGCTGTAGGGATTCCCTTTCCCATTTTAACGGGTGACAATATTTTGTATTACAAGTATTTTTTTCTGAAACGTAATTAGCTAATCTACTTGAAAAAAAATCCCACCAAATTCTACTGCGCATGTATTTTTTGCCGCGTCTTTGAAAATTTCGTGGACGTAGGTAGGACATAGTCTATTTTTGTCGTCAGCTAAACAATATTTTTGGATCTAACTGACAGATGCAGCCTCTAGTTTACTGTCATAGTATCTAAATGACAGAATCAGCATTTACTTGACATAATCCACATCTAAATGATAGATTTAACCTCTAAAACAGTTTAAAACCGGGTAGAAGTCAATCTATACAAAATTATACTGTTCTATGAATGATGAAGTTGTTGGGCATATTTTCTGTCTCTCTGAATTTTTTTCTGAATTGTTGGCGTAAGGAGATCACGAGGAGAGGTCAAGTTGCGAAGCACCTCATAGGAGTAAATTAGGAGGTCAACAAGTGTCTGGGACATACTACCAATATTAGTCTCCATTTGTTTGACAAACATATGTAGCTTGTCTACCACTTCAGATACATATTGTTGTGTGCTGTTTTTTGACAGCCTGTCGGTCAGACAGTCTGACTCCGACTGTCAAACGGGAAAATCTTCGTCTGACCGCATACGCAAGCAATGACTGAGAGTATCACTCACACAAGTGGACACGTCTAGAGAGGCAGAGACATATAATATGCTGACACACACACACACAATAAAATACATTTAGAGTCTGAATTTGCAGTTCGTGGAATTGTCCAGTTATGGAAGTCCTGATTGATGTATCCTAGAATCATTTTCTCCATTTAAAATTTAAATGAAGAATCTGCCATTCAGATGCTGAGTCTGTGAATTAGATGAAATTCACTGTTCAGGTGAGAATTTCTGCAAATTATATCCATTTTAATGTGCCAAAAAATTTTGAAACTTGACTCCTTCGCCTCCGCGTGAGTGGAGGTGAAATTAATTTTTTCTTAGTTTCACCTCCACTCGTTGTGCACCGTAACAATGCACACCCATAGATCCCGACAACCATGTTGAATGTCTTCCTATGGTTCTGCTTGATTGTATATTTCTGTGGTCTGTCTTGATTGTGGAAGTCATTTACTGGAAACTTTCCAGTGGAAAGGCATTCAAGGGGTGTGAAAATCCATCAAAAATTTGGCTTTATTCTTACCATCGCTTATGAAAATGATAATCAGTAGGTTTAATTCCTTATTTTCTTGACTTCATTTCCATTTGGACAGGATTACAAGTACAGAAATACGCTAACAGACATTGCATTGCGTACAATAATATTAGTTACGACTCGTAATTTACGAGTGTATGTACACACAAAATGGCAGTTGGGATTCTTAACTTTTAAAGCAACATCAAGCGTACTTTAAGTAGTACGTTAATATGTATTAAAGTATGTTCGAAAAATCCCCATTAAAATAACAATATAATGGAATAATTAAGTAGGACAAATATATGTTATTGTAGACTCTACAATGTGGAGCATAAAGAGCTTCCTCGGGAATACTATGTGTCATCTTTACATGTATGTTGTATATCTCTTCTGCTGAATTAAACACTTGTAAACTTTGTATGTGCATGATTTTAAATGAAAAATAAATAAGTATTTAATCAAGAATAAAAAGCTAAACGATGTACAACTAAGTTTAATAATATATCTCAAAAAATACAAATCCCTTTATAGCCAGAATTTGTCCCTTTCTTGACGAATTACCTAATTACTTAGAAAATACTAATGACTAAGATTGTACGATACAATTTGTACCTTTCCTCACAACTGTTCCCGAAAACTCGGACTCTCGGATTTAATCCGAGAAAAGGACTGAAGATTATTCAATATGTTAAGAAAACTGGCCAAGCAGATCAAGAGTTTTACATACATTAACTTCCTGACCTGTATGGCAACTTTTTTTAAAAAATTATCTTTAAAAAATATAGTAGCTCCATTAATCCCTATTATTAGGCATTCCATATATACGAAGGTATTTGAAACTTTAGTACAGTCATTAAGGGAAACTTGCCTTGCAAAGGAACAAATTTGCTTTCCCCTTATAAAATGGAAGAGAGGTCAAAGGTAGTGTTTAAAATTTGCAGAGCTGATTTTGGAGAAAATACTTGCTCATAATCTGGATGTGGAGGACCACCCCTTCTACGCTCTATATATCTAGTATTTGTATAAAAATATTGATTGCTACTACCAGCCGGACTGTGATTTATAAGACGATTCACTGCAGGGATGATTTCGAAATCACGGAGGGATGTCGTCCTGGGATTATAGGATAAATATGGTTGATGATTAACCTGTTGAGGCGATGCATAAAGCTTTGTGTTTACTGCGGGAGGAGGTGACGGTGGAGGAGACACAAGGAAAGACTGTTGAGGAGCTGCCAAGTACGCTTGTTGTGAAGGTGGGAATGTTGTGAAAGGGGCTGGCCCTTGAGGGCGGCTGGCTGACGTTGGAGGGGATTGGAGAAATCTTTGTTGTAATTGTTTGTCCTCTGTCACAGTCTCGGAGGACTGATAAGGGCCTGTTTCTTCACCGGAGGATTCGAATGATTGTGGAGGTGGATGGAAAACTCCTTTTAAATCAATTTAATTAATTTAATTGAGTACAACATTTAATAATTAATGAAGCGGTGACTCACGTGACACGGAAATGGGAAACGAGAGGATCCTCCATTCAGTGGGTGAGTTCCAGACAGGAGCAACACAAATCTGATATTATGAACAAATTCTAGTTTCGTTTAATTAGTTCGAAAATTTAAATGGATTACAAATGATCTATATGTAAGGATGACATACCACAGACTTGATGTTTGCGTGAGGAATTCGGAGAACAGAATGTCTCCGATGGTTATTCACAAAATAAACGTCTCGTATCACTTCAGCTGTAAATATAACCATAACAGTTTGAACACATAATTATATGTGATGTGCAGTAAGAACGGATTTGTTAAAACTGTCTTACAATCTTCAATGAATTCCAGATCTCCATCTAATCTCTCAAATGCCCAACGAACTCCAAAACCAAAGAAAAATCTGGAAGAATTACATCTAAACATTGTTTCAGACCCAACAAAAAGTTCTTCCTGGGTTGCTCTGTCCAGTGTCATCACCTTTTCGGCTGTGGGTGCCTGGTCGAAACTCATGACTGTGAAAATCCCGAAATCATATTTGGTTTTAAACTGAATTCAAGTGGAATCCTTCTTCCAGAAATCAGGACTAAATACAAAATGAATTACACAAATTCCCACGATTCAGTAAAAATGGTTGGTACTGAGTTGCTGAATTGAAAAGATCCGTGCATAATAATAGTCCAAAATCGCCATTCGGGTCAGTTCTGAGGGAGTAGCCTGAAAAAATTAAGACGAAGCAAAATTGAAATAAATTTGTATTAAAAAATCACTGTAAAATTTTTTCAGTGGACAAACTCACCTGTACAACCTTCTGGGTCAAGTCCAATGTAATGATTGTAGTAGCCATTGTCTGTTAATTCCCCTTCTCGTCTCTCACATTTATTCTCACGGAAACAAGCACTCTTCAACTCACAATCCACGACGGATGTACAACCAGCAAAGAATAATTTTGGAGCTACTCTGGAAGATGCACAACAGAGCATTCGATGATACCTTGCGTCATAGGAAAACTGGAGAGCAGAAGAGATCCCATAAATGTCATTGGACAACACTTGTCTCTTCACTTTCGTCTCAACTGAAAAGAAGTTCACGTCAAATGTCCACAATCAAAATTCTCACATTTATTTCAAGACATTTATATACAAGCTAATTAAATTATTTTGTCACCTTTTGGAATGACCTGAATCCTGGCTCTTTTTTTGCTCCTGGCTGCCACACAAAGGTACTTTCCAAATACATCCTGTAATTGTTGTTTTTGAAGACGGAATCCTTTTCTAGGATTGAATACAATCGAAGAATTTGTCTCGACTCTCTTGTACGCTCCCTAAAACCCACATACATTGAAATTTTTACTTGAAAAATCTTATCGAAAATATTATCGGTCAAAAATTCAGTACACGGAATAATTATAGGATTCCCGTATCCCATTACAAATTTTTTTTAATACTCGTTATGTAAAATAGGTGGAACTCATGATTTCTACAAATGCACAATTTTGTGATTAGACATAGCATGGATTGTTTAATTGAGAGATCCAACAAGTGTGACGACCTTCATACATACTACATACACACCAGTACAAACGTGTACGTATTTACATAGCACGTGGTATAAAAATTAAGAATATACTGTATCCCTCAGCTAATTGAGAAACAATATAAATACATGGTAGCTAGATTCTTATTAAGCGAGTGAGGTGGTTCGCGAGCCACAATAACAATAAAAGAAATTAATAATATAATTAAATCCTCACTCTCACAAACCATGTTAAATACCACCTGAGGAAAATGTAAGTCTTAAATATGATGGAGATAGGATGTGTCTGTTCAAAAACTAGTTCAGTGGGGAAGAGAGTGGTGTAGCGTAAAAATAAAGGGGTGTTAATGTGCAGTAAGTTACAAATTACAGCAAGGTTAAAAAGGTATTGTGAACTTGTGTGTACTACTACACACTGTACTCCCTGTTCTCATATAAAAACCACATGTTCTTAGGGGATACAATGAACCGTTGAATGCAATTCCCAAGTACGTACCTATGCAACAATCAAAAGATTGAGTTTGACACACACACACAAAATTCATACCATAAGTATTTTCATTTTCAGTCTCTGATGTAATTACTTTGACTCATGTCCTGTTCAAATAGTAAAAAGATAACTGGGGGAATGCACAACAACAAGAAACAACAACAACACTGCATTTACCTGTCAGTTCACTCTCTTCAGACTGTTATCCTCCTCACATTGTCTGTACAGTCGTAAATAATTCTGAATTAAATTGAATCTCTCTCTTTTTTTATTTTTGATTTGTAATTTGTCTCTCTCTCTCTTTCCTCCTAATCATCAACACCAACAATGAGACGTTTGGACGTTGAGTGGAAAATTAAGATTATCCAATGCTACACAATTGTTAATGTTACAGTACAATGTAAAATTCTAGGGAAATTCTTTTACAGCCTTATTGTTTTAACATGAGTTGATTCACAGTCTAATCCATCCAATTTGCACCATTTTTCATACACTGCAATTATATTGGGAGACAAGATGGAAGAAGGAGCTTCCATCATAGAAATGACACACATTGAGAGTGCGTTTTCTATGACGGAAGCTCCTTCTTCCATCTTGTCTCCCAATTGTTGCCTGCGAGTGTCCTAATTAATAACAGTATATCTTCCGACAATTCATAATTCTACTCTACGGGGTCTTCAAAGGTCACCTCGAAAAGAAAAAGAACGTACTATTGTATGACAAACCTTATGATTGCCTTTAAAAAGATTGACTTGGTCTGCTTGGGTCGGATCACTGATTCCACAGGGTAAAGTTATCTGATCTTTGTAGGGAGCAACTTGGACTGTCTTCTCAGCCGTAGAAATTAGTACGTCATTCCCTAGAGTCGAAATAAATTGAAAGCAAAACATAATTAATACACTTGAACTGAATTTATGATTTTTCTCTAGAAAAAATCCATTTTTTATAGCTCATTAGGAATTTTCCATAAAAAAACATTTTTTAGACAATTACGTAGGCAGCTGTCAGAGGCTCTGACTCAGAGTAGACAAAAAGTATGTTATTGAGTACGTAAGATTAATATGTCATACTTTATTTTAATGTGTAAATGAGTTTTCATACACAACAAAAATTTTGACTGTGCAATTTACACCACACACAAATGATATGACAGCTTAATCTTTGACAAGCGTAAGTCTTTATTTGTACATAAGTGTAAAATGATTGTGTGTGTCGTACAAACAAAAAAGAAAAAAATTTTGCTTTAGTTGCATACATTTAATGTAAATCCTTTCGCTTTTTCCCCTATTCATCTAAACATACATAACTTGTGTTTCTCAAAGGCATTCAAATGAACTGAGGAAAATATGGGGCACAAAAAAATCCACACACGAGTGTCTCTTATGATATGAATCATACCATTGACTTCCTTGTGAGTGTGTGTGTGTCAGTTGCATTCGAAAATCACGTCAAAAGTGGTTGGATAAAATTGTAACAAAAATTGATTGCTTTCTAGAAGAAGAAAGGGAGAGGGGATGAATCAAAATTAAATCATGTGAGTTTTTACATTGTTACAGTTACTACAGTCGTCTTTCAGTGACTCTCTCTCTACGGGACACGACCGGCTTTACTGTATGTATCAGTACACTTTTGCCGTACATAACATGTGTACTGTGTAACGTACGTGTAAGAAATTGAGAAAAATTGACAGGAAATAATATTAGGAATGAAATGGATATGTGAATGAAAAAAGTTTTAACAAAATCATTTTCTTGATCAGTTCAGTGAAACGATATGAGATAAGAGGACAGTTAAAGAGTGATTACTAGATTGAAACTACTTAATTTTTGAGGAAAACATTTAACCAGAAATAATCGGTTGAGGTGTGAGTATGTGACTTTCATGGTAGATATTATTGTAGAAAATAAGTCAAGTTGGCGTTGGCACACACACACACTTCATTTTCTTCCTACCTAAGTTACCTGACTTATGATGACTTTAATTGTCCACTAGGATAATAATTATGAAGAACAGGCGGAGTTGGTGGGTGGACACGATCATTGAGATGATGTAGTAATTAGTTGTAATAATTTACAGCTGTAAATGATGGTGATTGTGGATAATTTAGGCTGTAGATAGGGAAATTGTGATTGTTATGTACACTATTTAATTTATAATCATTTTGTATTTGAGGTACTTTGAACAGCTCAAGTCTTCTTTGATAAGGAGGAGGATAAAAAATCTCATATTTTGCGACATTCACATTTTATCTCGTTGGTCATTTAAATTGTGATTTCTCTAATTAGCTCTGTAAATCTGTTTCCGCCTCACTTCATACATATACTATATTTACTCCTTCTTTTGTTTCCCCCATTTAAAATGCAATTCCATATCCGTATTTTTTACTGCGCAGAATACCAAAAATGGCACTTGAGTTTCAAATTGTACAGTTGTAACCAGTGGTCATTTTTTAAAGCAAAACATTTTCTTGTAGATAAATGAGAGTAAATAGAAATTAATAAGATGAGGAATTAAAAGAATTTCTTACCTGGGACGTACAAGTGTAAAGATGCTGACAGTCTCTGAGTCAAACTCTCAATTCCCCTACATACATAGCGACCCGAATTTTGCTCATAAAGTTTGTACATTATCATCCCGGCGTGATACGCGTAAGTCCCTGGATCAAAAAAATCCTGGAAGGCCCTGCCCACATCCCCAGTCACGATCGGTGCCTGTAAAATAAAACATTCCTATCAAAGTTCTGATTTTAAAAATGAAATAATTTAGAACCTACTCCTGTCACTGTTTTTTTAATAACGCATTGGATTACATGCTGAATTTTTTTTCAACTTTTCAATTCTACACACAAATGTACCGTCCACTTCCTACAATTTTGACACTTTTTGTACATCCAGGAATTCAAGACAATAATTTGGTCACACACATTAAACCACAAAGTGTACAAACGAGTATCAACGTTGCAGGTTTACTTGAGTAACATGTATGTACGTACTTTCGGACGGTGAACAAATGACATGTGGAAAACCAAGAAGAAAAAGGAAGTTATGAGTATACACTCAATAAAATACAAATCATAATAAAACATAGTAAAGTAAATTTTCATTTTTTGTGCCAAACGAAATCAAATGAGAACAAGGAGGTAACATACATAAGAGGAGTGAAAATCTATGTTCTTCATTACATTCATAAATCACATTTTAAAATTATGCGAGATTGATAGCTGTCGGACAATTTACCTATAATAGCTGTATTATACTGAAACAATTCAAATTACTCAAACCAGTTTCAATCTATTTTCCTTTTCTTGTATATGTACCTACTTACTTGTGGATCTGTTTTCACTCTAAAACTACACATTGTTGTGGGGTACAGTATCTCAGAAATTTTTTATCGTCCTTTATATTCTAAATATTTTTTGGCTTTGGACTGTTGAAAATATAATTTTTGGCTAAGAGCCTCAGGTCAAACTGAAAAATAGCCCATCTTTATTTTCAAGACAGGGTACATCAAACAAAGTATATAATGTGCATAAATCCACCTCTCAGCAGTGCATTATGCATGTGTGTTAAATTAGCACCTCTATTGTAAAAAATGTCAGTTTCATTCATTCCTGAGAGGAAGAAAAACAAGTTTAGTTTTTTTAAAAAAATGTTTCACATACCCCGTCACCCAAGTACACCCACTGAACTGGATAACTAGCATTACACTCAAACATGTACGCCTCAAAATATCCTGGCGCCTTGGTAAGGATCACATCCGTATTCGGGACATCAGTGATTTGTAACAGAAATCCACGTTCAAAACTGAACAAGTAAACTCGGACGGTGGGTGCGGGCATTAAATATGACTGATCCACATGCTGTCCCTTCTCTTCATCCTGTCTCCTCTGACTTGTGACCCCAACTAGAGTACTCACAAAACCTTCACTTGACAACAGTAACAGTAGTATAGACAGAAATAAGGTTTTCGAATAGATTCCCAGAATTTCACAACACCATTTTCTTGGATTCAAAATTGCCATTTTTTTTATAAAACTATATTTTAATCTTATCAACTTTGTAACACATACACTGACTAACTAACGAAGGAGACACTTTTCAACGATGAAAGATGATCTGAGTGTCTCCAAGATTCAGACAAAGAAAGAAGAACAATGCACTGCCGACACTGGCTCAAGTAAAACTGAATAAAAAGAAAGAGAGAGAGAGATAAAAAAAGAGTGAACCAAAACATAATCTCGTCCACCTCAACTCCTCCACACCAAACACACACACACAAAAGGGGAAGGGGGAAAGGAAGAGGAGAGAGAAAAAATGACTCTGACTCTTCTAACTTGCACTCAACTACCTTAAACATTAGAAAAAAGGGATAATTAGTTGGTTTGTTATTGTGTGGAGTACTTATTAATGGACGTTACATAGAGTTGAGTGTGTGTGTCTGTGGAAAGGGAAGAGTCTCCTGAGGACCAATAAATATGTATGGTATTCTATGCTATATAGTTTCCTTCTTCAATTTTTGTTGTTTTCATTTTGTTTAACGGGGTTAGTGGTCTCAAATCCTTTGTTTTTTGTGATGTACTCACTCAGTTGAGTCTGAGTCCCTAAATAATGACAGAAAGTGTAGTCTGATCAGTTTTTCATCCCTTTTTCATTTTCAATTGACCTCACCGTCTTTTCCTTATCTCCCTCGTCTCACTTTAAAACTTGAGTCATTCTCAATTCAGATAAAATACACACAGGGACAGGAGAGTGTGTGTGTGTGTCGTATGTAGTGAAAGGTAAACTCGTCATCATCATGGTATCATTTGGATTCAATTATTATAATGGAAGTCTCTCTGTAGCTCAACATGTCCAAGACTTTCATAATAATACATGGGATGCTTGTACAATACATAGTATTGTACATGTGTGTGTATAACATGTGTATCGTAGATACGGTCAATTATTGTGGTCAATTCATCTTAAAGTCATTCCATGACTTTTGTCCTATAAAACTGGTTTTAAATTCACATATTTTTTCGTCATGTGTGTATATGTGTGTGTGATTGTCAGACTGAATTTTTGTAAGTAAAGATTGCGATTTTTCTCAATAAGCTCTCCACCCCTCACCTAGTCATTATTATTTTAAATCAAATTTTGTGGTGAATGATGGCACGCTCTGAATTATTGAGAGTAATTTTTTATTTTGAAATAACTAAATTTTTTTAAATCAAATTTGGTGTGAGGAGAATTTCAGTGAATTTGATTTGGACTGACTCAGATTAAGAACTAGTGTGTGATGATATTCCCATCAAAGATGGTCAAAGATGAGAGACATAAATTTGTGTAAACATTGTTAGACTTAAATGGGAAAAAAATTTACATTTAAATTGTAGTGTTGAATGGAGGGGGAGAGATTCAACCACAACATCGTGAGTCGGGTGTAAAATGAGAAGCAGAAGAAACTTGAAGGAATCATACAGTGAGTGTCATTATTATTTGATGGTCTACTTAAATCAATTATGCAAAGAAGCAGTTCATAATCTATATATTTCAAACTAAAATGTTATTTTTTAATCTATTCTCCTAGTCTCTGTCTTTGACATAAATGCCTCTCAGTTTTCTTCTCCATATTCAAATTACAATGGCATAAATGTTGATGAGATCTCTAAGGGTCAATCAGGTCTTCAGGTGAGATGACATCGCCTTGGAGATTGTTTTTTAGCACCAATGTAAACGGCCTTGGTATACCCTCCTTTCGGGGAGAAAGGGATTTATCCCGGTTTGACCCGGGGAACGGGATGCATTGAGATGTAGCAATTTATTGGAATGTAGAAGAAGATTACATACTTAATATTATGTAGATATTATCTAGCTTTACACAAAATTTGTCATGTACTGTCCTAAAAATTTATAAAGCTATATTCTTGTGAGTTTTAATTGAATTAAAAACTACACCTTCCACAGAATGAAACCTCGCCGTAAAGTGGAGAACCCAATATTATAAAATTTAGTACATATGAGAGAAATACATGGACAAAATTATGTACACTTAATAAATTAGACCAACAATCAAATTAACTGTCGTATCATAGGCCAGTCATTTTAATTTTTAAAAACTGAAAAATATTTTGATATAAAATCACAGTTTCTAAAAATTGTCTTCAGTCAGAAATCCGTTTTCCCTCTTTTCCCTGATGTCAAACAAAAGACTGGTTCTGACATTGACGGGTGTATCTGCGGTAGACTTTTTTTTCTACTTCCCTGAATTCTTTATCATTTCCTACTTTATTGACAGACAATTCCACATGAATCTTTTACATTTCCAGTTGATTGGATTCGCCGTCCTTGTCTCCTCATCCTTAGTCCTCAATTTAACAAGAAAAGTTATTATTACAAACCAACAAACTTTCAACGCAGTAGTTGCAGCCTCCTCCCTGGGTATAATTGCAGGGGCTACTCAAATTTTATACTGTGTATTTGCCATTATCAAACACGTAAGAATACACCACTCATTTCACACAAAATTTGTGAATCATCTCAACCTTGCCTTGTCTTCAGGATTTTGTTGGAGGAGGTAGCTGGTCCATTGCTCACGGACTCCTCTGGTTCATCACAGTCACTGCATTTTCAGTCGGGATCCACTATCTTCGAAAATTGTATGACGGTGATAGTAAACTAATATTTTTTCTCGTCACAACTAGCCTTGACTGGATTTTCATTCTCATTGGTATCCTTCTTTTGTTCATTTGGGGACGCAAATAGTCCACCCAATCATGTCATATCAAGTAAATGGCCATTCAAAATTAAATGAGGCATGAACTTGTTTCAAAATAAACAAATGACAAATACTTCTCTCAAGAAAAAATCGCCACTTTTTTTTATTCCGTCTCATTTTATTACTTCACTCTGCTGGAATCAATTTTTTTGTATAATTTCGGTACAATACCTTAAAATCGTAACTCCCATAAACAGAGAGACACAGGGAGTGGCAAAAAAATTCTACATTCGGCAAAGAACATTAACAATTTGGAGATCTCGTTCAACAATTTTGTCCCTAGCACCAACTTTCACCTCCTTCCAATATTAACTATAGACTGTATTTAAATTGACTTATATTATCACTCTTACATTCAATAAACGTTCATCTCGTCACATTAGGCCATGCAAAAAAATGCCTAAAATAAATAACACAAAATTGTATTTCTGACCAAAATCCCCCCATTATGTACGATATCAATTTTATTCCAAGTGGTATATAATTAAGGATGTACACTGTAATGTAATGTGCCGAAAGAAGTGTGTGTGTGTGAGTAGTCGTGAATCGTGTCAAGATGTTGGACACTCATTCAAATTGTTTCTCTCTGTGTGTGTTGATTTGCAGCGTCGTGTTGAAGACAAACTGAGCATAAAATTAAATTACTACATTTGAGCCCGTCACCGTCATGACACGGTGTGTGTGTGAGAAAGTGAGTGTGTGTGTGTGGTTCTCTTTTTCATAAACCCTGAGCCACAGAACTGAATTGTTTTACTGCACGGAATATTTTAGCTTATAATTTGTACTGTGCCTACTACACTGTACTTGTATAGTGTAAGCCTAGCGGAGGGCGAACTTTTCACGGAAATAATGCACAGATTATACAAAGGTAATTGATGGTTAACTTACGAATTACCCATCATTAGTGACCAGTCCCTAAAAAATCAAATAAAAAAATTAAAGGATTAAAAGAATGGAAATTACAGACCAAAGATCACACAACCGACTCAGTTTTTTTCTAAATGGCCGATTCTTGTGTATGTGTGTGTACGCGTGCAAAGTTTGTTGACAAGGACTGTACTAAATACACATAAATGTAATCTTCCAAATTGATTACGTTAATTAGCCACGATTAATTGTGAAGGGTCTTCCTTGCTTTTAACACTTTTTTAGTGAAAATGAGAGTCAGAAATGTCCTCTTTGATGAAGGTGTGAAAGATGGTCAGACTACCGTGAGGAATTATTAAAAAATTATTTTTGCATAATCCTGACTTTCATATGGGAGCAATCAGTTTTTGTAATAAGTTAGTAAATGTCACAATATGTTAACATTGACGGTAAATGGGATGTACTTATTCGTTTAAAAATAAATCATGAACCATTAAGTCTAATGCTAAAAACCTTCAGTTGTTAGTTACGGGGATGTTTCTTTATGACTACTACACATTCAGTCTGAAGCAAGACAGGACAAGGAGGAAGAGGAGGAGATTTGACAGTACAGTAGAGTTGTTGTGTAATATTTGCTGAGCAGAGATTTTCAACGGCTAATTTTTTGTGGTTTCACAAATTTTACATGGTTCAATGAGAACTTGGGCTGAACTTCTTTTTTCCACTATTTAATTCTCGGTCAACTGAATCTTTGGTACAACTATTATACTCTTACTCTTATGTATGCATAAATGGAGTCAAAGGGATTGAAACGATTTTAACTTACAACAATGTCATATTCTAACCTTCAAAATATAAAGTTCATTTTGCAAACAAATAAAATGTAATCCAAAATGTATACAGTTATTTGTACAGCGAGATGCTGTGAGAGTCTAACCTTAAAAATATTTTAAACGGAGTTTTCCTATATATAGTCTGACCCACTCAACTGACCCAGTTCAATTGAACTCAGTCTGAGTTACTCAGATTTTAAAAAATGAATTTCTGTCCAATCATTCGAAACAATAAAATTGAAATTGAGTTTGCCAGACTCCACACAGTCATTTTCCTGAGTTGTATGATAATTCAGTAAATGTAATACATAAAAATGAACTGAATACATTGTATTGAACCAAGGGAAGGGAATCTTAAACATTTAAGATACTTGGAGATACATACAGTTAGTTAGGTTCTTGAAAATTATGTACAGTTAAAGACAACAGATGTTCGAATCGAAACAAAATTTCCTCCTCCTATTTTTTAAATATTTTTTTGTTTGTGATTCATTGGATCTATTTAATTAATTACCTTTGGCCACGACCACAGTCAAACTAAATCAGATCAGAGCTCTCTATTCAAGATGATTTGTTAAAGTTGGACAGATCTTAATTCACAAAAATCGCTCAGCTTCTTTCCTCCCTAGTCAATACCGAACCTATTTGTACATTCCATGTAACACTCACAAACACACATTAATAAAATATTCTAGGACTGATTTCCAGTTTGGCTTGAGTTGAGAATACTTAATCAGTCATCTAAAATCTACATGAACAATTAACGAATGATTTAATGTGAGAGAGAGAGGCGGGACAAGGAAGACATGGACTAGGATCATGTAGAATTTATTAATATTGTGAGTTCATTTCTTACACTACATAATATGTAGTACATATTCTTATGTATGTACATTGTACATACAAAACTATATTATACGGTGTATTGAAAGCTATTAGCCTGATCAATGATTGATTAGGATTTTCCAAGCAGATGCCATTTAATTGCTCCACAACACCGCATCCACCTCTAGCCAATTGTATGCAGTTAGTAAAAGTGGACACAAAAATTCCCTGCAACTCTGTCATTTTTTGATTTATCATTTTCCACACACAGAAACTTCATACAGGATTGAGTTTTAGGGAGGAAGCTCATTCGAAGATAGTTAAATGGAAGGAGGAGTGAAAAAATGACAATGAAATGGAAGACGTCCAGCGAAAGTTTGACATTGACCTCTAATTTTTTGAAATAATAAAAAAATTCAGGTTGAAATCTTTTGGCATCTTGACATTTGTCATAATTCCTCCTCCTGACTCCTTTTTGACCATTTAGCACTTCTAGTCTAGCCTCTAGCCTCCCTCTCTTTTGTACATGTGTGTAATATGTGTCGTCGTCGTAAAGTAGTGAAGATCATTTAATAAATCTACACAACACGAAATAATCATTTAAGGCTACTAATGACTGACTTTAGATGGGCAGAGGGGGATGTTCGTAGCTTCTCGTCAAAGTGTTGGAATGAATGGGAATTGGACAATTAGAATGAGGTAGAACTGAGCTACTGTTTAAATCCTCTTTTTCTTCCTCCTCCTCCTCGTCAAGTATGCACGGCTCAATGTGTGTATGTGTGTGTGTAAAATTCAATTTACTCAATTGACACTTATTTTCTTGGCAAATTCATCAGAGAGCCACTTAAAGAAGAACATAAAATTTGGTCCAATTATACCCTGTGGGAACCTTAGTCTTTCATGCCTATGTGTTTCATGCCTGTGTGTTTCATGCCCATGTGTTTCATGCCGAATAAAGGGGAGAAGGACATCCTGAGAGTAACTTTTATTAATTCAAAATAGAAATTATTTGGGAGTTTCATTTTGAAGCCTCCACACACAATATTTTTCTGATGTCGGTTTCTAATACTTACGCTAGAAAAAGCCATCAGACAACGTTTACATTCGATTATTTTTGGATTTTCTTCTTCCCCCCTTTCGTTCCTCGGTGTGTAGTGGGTTTTCTTCATATGAAGAAATTTTGAGGATGGGCAGGAAAAAGCCTGGAAACAAATTGTACACCAGACAGACAGTGTGACTCCTTGGGGTAGCACCATCATTTTCTTTTCCTTCTCTCTTTCTCTTTCCTTTCCTGATTTGACCTCGTTCTCCGATCTTTTCTGACCCTCTTTCGTTTTTTGATTTTTTTCCATTCTTTTCTTCCATTTTTCTGTCCTCGCCCCGGACGAGGTCTTCATACATAATTTCAACCCTTTCCTCCTCTTCAATGCTCTCAACCGCTTCATTCCCACCATCCGGTTCTCTGTCAATCTCCTTCGCCAGCCCCGACTTCCAAACCACCATTTCTTCCCCCTCCCTCAGTTGACTTGACCTCTCATCTTCCTTTTTCTCGTTGTCTTCATTTTTTTTTATTTTTTCTTCCCTTGTTCTTTCCTATCTGCACCCTTATAATAGTCTTTTTTCCTCCACCTTCCACTTTCTTCATCCCCACACACTGACCAACATGGGCCCAATAACTGAATTCCGTGTCAGTAGTAAAAGGACATTCTCCGCATTGAAAATTTTTTTCGGATGGCCTAAGAAAAAGAGTAGAAAACGGTCAATGGTGACACAATTTAACAATTTGACATGTAATTTTTAAAATTATTTTCACACTCACACATAGACACACATACATACATAGACACAATCAGACCGAGAGAGAGACTTGAACTCACCGGTGACCATCTACTCTTTTTCTTAGCCTTCGATCGGAGTTTTAATGTAGTACTTGCAAACGAGCCGTCGCATGTCTTGCTTCACCCTAGGACGACTAATACCTGACGAGGACACCGTGATCGAGTTTTTTTATGCTTGTAGGGCTGATTCCTCCCCAAGTATTTTCCCTCATTGTGGCCAGGTCATGCAGCTGGTCGTCGAGCCTGGACGGAAATTAGGATTTCGCTTGTAACAAACATAGGGTGAGCCCTCTCGAAAATACATTTTTTGAGGGGTCTCTACTCAGGTTCGACCAACAACTCCTTGTCATGCTCTGCTGGATATTGGGAATTAAGGTGACGAGAGCTGTGGAAGAAGCGGATGTAGCTCCGAAGACTGCTTTTTCCTTTCTACAGCTCTTGTCGCCGCATATGTCAAATACAAGTGGAGCATGACAAGGAGATGATTGGAGGACATGATGATGTGGTGGAGGTGGATGTAACCTTTCTCTTTAAGAGACTGTACAATCGGGGCAGAATGCTTCGGAGAGGAAGGAAGCAGACATGGGTGTTTGGGGACGTGAGTCGGCTCACCAAGCGGGTCTTTGCTTGTCGAATTCCCAACAAAACCCGGGCAACTCTTGACCCCATCATGCGGGATAATATTTCGCCCGGTACATTTATTATGTCTGATGAACTTCGTTCATACAGAGGGTGTCACTTGCGCCTTGGGTTTAGAGGTCACGCTGCAGTGAACCATTCGGAGACCTACGTGAGTAGGCTACCCGTTTTGGTCACGGGTATTAGCCCAGCTCTCGGACGGAGAATAGGAAATTCCAATATCTTTCGAATTAAGGTGCATGACAACACTGTAGAAAGATACTGGAAGGACCTCAAGGCTGACCTCCAAACATGCTCTGCCGTCCGGTATGTTAACGAATACATTGCGACTTGGGCTTACAAGCGCAATGTATTACACAACATTAAAGAGAAGGGACGGCAGTTCCTTAGATTCTTGGAGACTGTTGACGAGTATACTGACGGTTATACCTGGGTGTGGGGCGGGAGGGGATGAGGGTCAATGGGTGTGTGATGCTTGTATTTGAGAATGAAGGGTATGGGAATGAGGAACGTGCAGGTGGGACGAGAAAAAAGTCGGGGCACAGAGGGAGGCTACCAAGATTGCGTGCCCTAATTAACTCCCTCATTAATTAAAAAACTTTAGACGAATTAATTAAAATTAAAGATTTTTCCTAACACTGGAATTCCACATAGGGCACCACCAACTGAGCACGATTTCTAAAAAAATGTTTGAATTAGGGAAATTTTTGAAAGAAACCTTCAATAAAAAGTTTGTAGTTTTTGTGTGAACAACGGCGAATGACTTAGTACATGGGCATGAAACACACAGGCATGAAACACATAGGCATGAAAGACTAAGGTTCCCACAGGGTATAATTGGACCTAAAATTTGGATGTAATTTACCCAAATTAAGAAGGAGGATTTGATGGTTGTGTGTGTGTGTGGGCATAGGATTTTAATGTTTTGTATTCATCTAAACTGATAATTAAGAAGAATTTCAGAAGGGTTAACTAGCAGTCATTTTGTTCTAATTTATTTTCTTTTAATTTTTGTCCATCTCTCTCTCTCTAAACTCCCTAAACTGGGGAAAAGTACGTGTGCGAGTACAAATGTACACCTACTCAAGTGTGTAAAAAGATTTTCGATAACCTGATTGTACATTCACTAAGAATTAAATACTACACATTACATAGTACGTGTGTGGACTGTGTGCTGTACGTCTCTTTGTTTACGATCCGTCGATTTGTGTGCTGTACGTCACAGAACCTGTTTTAATGGACGTTAGTGTTAAATGTACTTACTACCTATGCAGTGCACTCTACACCATTTCACAAAGTCCACTCATATTTTACATGATTGTGTAAAGAAGGCTTTAGGTTAGTGGGAACGCCATGTGGTAAACCGAATTTTTTTCTGAGTCTTATTTGACTCGTATATTCTTTCTCTGCTTTTTTTGCATTCCAACTTTTTTGGTTCATTGTCTGAGTCTGCAATGACCATTCCTTGTAGGCAAACCTTTTTGTTCCTTTTTTAAATGATTTGTTGCGATACTAGAAATTCACGTCTTACAGTCAGTACAGTCGGTAGGGGAACATGTACACACATACTCGCAATTTAGATTTAATTGAAATTGTGGAATAAAGAAAAGTAGTAGGGAAAAGAATTTTAATATTGTCAAAAACAAATTACTACATACACTACATAAATGTATCCTACAGTTTTCACATATGCCCAAATATATTTTTAAAGATAATTTTATTCACTGATATAGACAATTAATATTAAAGCCTTTTTGAATAAATATTGGACACTTCAATTAATACTAGACATTCGCTGAGTCCTCATCTTATTTCCCATCAAAGGATGGAAGAAAGAGAAAAAAAAACAACAAGAATATTTTGTTATTTAATAAGCTCAACAATTTATTAATGCACAAATGAAATTGACTGTCAAGTTTCAGATTTCCAACTCGGGTTAAATTGATAGTCATAATTTTTCAAAACTAAACTAATTAGGTTGCCTTCACACTTCAGCTTGACGAACAGACGACCCCTCGTCAACATGTCACTTGTCATCGTCATATCCAAAAAGAAAATGACAGAATAAACAAAATGTATTGTAACAATAACACACACGCACACACTGTACAGTAGCCTACCAAACTGACATTGTCAACTGAACGAAATGTTTCTCACTACACACACACACACTTACGCACACATGAACACCAATGAGAAAACTGGGGATACTAGACAATGAATACAACAATGGAATTGGTTCCAAAATATTGGATGAAGCCATTTTAATGATGGATATTAGAAGGTAGGTAACCGGGTCCTCCTCCTGGATTACTGTGAGGAGAGTAAATCCTACCGAGAGGGAAAGGAGAGAGAGGGGTGGGTCGAACATTTTGATTGGTACTGTGACAGTCCATGAGAAGGGAATTTCCATTGTTGTTTAAACTGACACCGTACAGGTGGGAAGACTTTGAGGATTTTTGTTGTCGGTCAGGACAAGCCACTAGTTCAGTCATGAATGAGATGTACGTAATGGCAAGTCTCAGCGTCTCAATTCGGGATAAACGCTTCTCGTAAGCGAAAGTCGGCACCTACCACCAAGAAAGTTTACAGAAGAATTGATTACTTGGAAAAAATTTCACAAAATTAAATTATACTCTTTTCTGGAATAATACCTTTCGACGTAATTTGTCAAATGCTTCGTTCAAATTAAACATTCTTCGTCTCTCCCGAATATTTGCTGCACGACGCTGAGCCATCGTTGCAACTCTTCGACGAGGTTTTTTGGTCGAAGTCTTGTGTGGTCCAAACCTTTTTTAATTTATTCAGAAAAAAACACCATCAATCAAAAATTAATAATTGGCATATTTTCTATTATATTTATTTAATTCAAATGACTGACCTTTGTCCTATGGCTGAACCGGATGTTCTTCCATTGGTCGTCCACAAGTCACATGGCGTTGGGAGTAAATCAGTTTGATGATATCCAATTGGTTGTCGTTGACCATTTGGGGTCAGAGCACTGTCCCAAATCCCTGTTGGTGTCAGGGTACAATTATTACTAGAATTACTAGAATTTATTCCTCCACTTGAAGAACGGATAGCTGCAGCCGCTGCTGCTGCTGCTGCAGCCGAAGAATGTTGAAGGTCAGGAGTATAAAATTGTCCCATCTGGAATGCCGTTTGTAAATGATGATGATAGGCTAATTCGTAGTTTGTAAAGTCTGTGTATGACGGTGGGTCCACTAAATGTCCTCCGGATGATGATGAAGACGGCTGACAACCGGCCATGAACAAAATTGATCCGTTTTCATGGAGTTTTTTTTGTGTCCCCACCTTACACTCACACTCCCTTCCTATTTCTCTTTCTTCTTTCTTTTTAGTTTTAAAAATTAATTTATTTCTGATCACTTTTTTCTATATCAAATTATCAATCAATCCAACCAAAAAACTCTGTCGTTAACGATATCTTTGTCTCAGAAAAGAGGACAACTGACGCTCAAACTTTTTTTCTCTCTTTGGAAGAATTCCTATAAAAGTCCCCGAAGAGTCAACAATGATAATGACAATTGGCGAGTGTTTCCTGAATTCTGAATTATTTCCTAATATTTGAAGGAAATGTGATTAGTGATTAGTGAGAGGTCGGAATGGCGTGAGAAGGGATTTTTTCGGGGATTGTGACACTTGGGTGGCATTTAGAGGCGTGGTTTTCTCAGTGGTTGACTTTTCACCGAAATAGAAGAGATGAGAGAATTGCGTCGGAGCTGAAGAGAGAGAGAGAGAGAGAAAGGAGGAGGAAGATGGGGAAAAATCCCTTCAGATTCAATTAGAATAAGTTGACACATATGTTTGTTATTGTTTGAGGACTAAAGCCCTTCTCTCTATAATGTGCGTGTGCGTGTGTATTAGGATTGTTGAGGCTGTCATGTAATTCATAATCCAATAAGATGCAAATAAAGGGAAGGGGAGTGAGCGAGACAAAACTTTTATTAATTTGTCATGTGTTTAATATAATTCGGATTCCTCTCTCTCTCTCTCTCTCTTTCTCTTATTGAGTGGGCCAACAAGAGATAAAGCCGATTGACTTACATAATCTCATCCATCTCCTCTCCCTCTCCATGTGTGTGTGGCTCTGGTTAAGTTGATTTGAGGAATACAAATATGGAGGGGGTATAAACCATGACCAATGCTTTACCATTCAATTTGTTCACCCCACGGATGAAGGTTCAGGTTCCTAGGCCGGATATTAAAAGAATATTTTATATTTCCATATTGTCCTTTCTATGTACATCCCAATTCCCAACATATACCGTAATGCACATTGTATCCTTATGAAGGGGTGCATCAATAAACCTGATTTGAAGCAACACAATTGCTTTGTGTCCTTTCAAAACTTTGAGAGAATCCAGCTGAACTTGTCCCTTTTTTCCACAAATTGGAAATTATAAAATTTACTAAATAACACAGCTGCAACTCATATTTCATCACTCGTCTTCCTTCCTCATTATTCTTTATGAAATTGAGGGAAATTTGGTGGGGGGAGGGCAACAAATTGACGAATATTTGGACAAAATTTTCGTCAAAATTTAAATTTTATTGTTTACTATTTCTCACGAAACATTGCAATATTTGCAAGCGTTATATTAATCCTGATAGAGTAAAGAGGAATAAATTGAGCAAAGGTGAAATTGTTCCACAATTTTCTTAAACAGGAACATGATTCAATATAAAATTTTGAATTTACGGTTAGAGAAACAATTTGAGTGAAGGGGGAACATAAATAATTTATGATAAATTGACTTTAGCTGAGAGAATTGAATGCAAGGATTGATTTTCTTATTAGAAGCTGAAAGCAGAGAATATGACAATTATTTGTAGATTAACATAATTGCGCATATAAATCCTGGACAAAGGAGTAACAGTGTAGTGGTAGCAAAGCAGAGTTGGGGAGCACCCTTAGAAAAAATGACCATGCGGATCTTTTGAGGCCAGCCCCAATGTCAGCTTCAGCTCAGCGGATTGGACGAAGGGTGGGCTTCACCCTCTCCCTGGATGCGGATTGTTTTTATTGAGCTCCATCAGTCCCCCTCCGAAATATTTTGTACCTAGGGATGTAGCTGTATACACATTTATATTATACATAATGTACATATTACATAATTTTTGTACTTTCGTACCTTCTCCCTCTACACCCTCTTCTCTACTATACTGTACACTGTTCCTTCTTTGTGAACAGGAGATTTCTGCACTCTGATCTCAACTTGTCATTCTTTGTGTTGAGGCATATGATGGATTAATAATAAATCCAATATCAACTTTATGAATCATTTTCATCTGAAAAATCACTGAAGGAAAAATGTGCCTTCTTGTTTCACTACAACAAAATAAGAGAATTCTGTTCTGTATTCAATCTTTTTGAGAGATTATAGCAAAAATTAAGTCGTCAGGGGAAATTAAGTTGTGACTCAACTTACAATGATGTTGATCACAAATGGGAATAATCAAAAATATTTTTGTTCAATATAACACATTACTATGCACTGCGTAGAGTGGACAGTGTCTTTCTTTCGTGACAATTTTGTTCATCCGGGTGAGTTTTCCTTGATTTCCAATTCAGTAGTGAGTTTTCAACATAGTAATTTTAATTGTAGAATTTTTTTAAAGATACATTTATTGTAATCGCTTTCTTTATAACACAATCATTTTTTTAATTATTCAAAAAGGTCAAAGGAGAACGTTAGAGACGACTGTGAAAATTAGTTTTCATTTCTCAAAAAGAAAGGTAAGTAAAGTTACGTCTTGTAGTATTACTTAATTGTGTCCAAATAAATTATATCGTATTAATTTCTTACGATAGACTCGTGTGTGTCAAAAGAAGGTGACGGTTTTATTTTCTGCACGTTGACAAAAAGGAGAATGGGACGAGCAAAAGAGAAGATTTTGGCTCACAAGAAAGCAAGAGAGGAAGCCAAGAATGTGGAGAAACAAAAAAATTCCAAAAATATGGGAAAGAAGACGGGTGAAGGGGACTCTATAAGTGTATCTGGTCATGGAAATGGAAAGGTTGGACAAAAGTTAAAAAAGGGTTCCAGTTTCATTTCAGCCAATCCAAGTTAGTATAATAAAATAAATGTCATGTGGAATTTGTAATCCTCATACAGTGTATGACATACACACACACGTACAGTACAGGGACTCTATGATTACAATGGAATTGACTCTATGATTATAATGGAATTGAGATATTTGATTCTGTCACAAAAAAATTGGTCTAGATTATGGACCACTGAAACCAAACTGGAGGCATGGAAGTAGTAATGATGGCCTGTCAGAAAAAAATCATTCACAACTTCAATTACTGTCCAAAGAACAAGGGAAAGTAGAAGTCAAAGTCCTGACCACCCCTGACTTCCTCAGTACAGATGAGCTTAGACAACTCTCGGATATTCTACCAAAATTTTCCTTGGTGAGTTTTCATCCTAGAAAACTAATTAATGCTTACATGTTTAAAAGCAACGACTTTCTTTTACTTTCTCTTTTGTTTTCTCCCTCACTCTAGAAACAAATAACACCGACAGTGGCGGCTGTAGCGCTTAATAGATTTGACCTTGTCAAGAAATTAATTCGGGATGGAAATTTTGATTCTGACTACAATGACGTGAGTTTCTATTACATTAATGAAATATTTTTTTATAGAAAAAAAATGAGAGATAATTTATAGAAATTGAACACATTTCCAGAAAGTATTGACTCCAATGGGTTGTGCCTTGTACTTGAATAATTGGGAGATGATAAACTATTTTGTGGAGAAAAGACTTTACATCCATTGTAAAAATATGTATGCGACTCCACTCCTCGTCGAAGCAGCCATGTTAGACTCATGGGACATTCAACAAATGACAGATTTGTACCGACTTGTTAAAGATGATCCTCAGCTGGATTTACTCAGCTCAAATTCCCAGGGTCTTACAATCTGTCATGTTTTGGCCAAGAAAGGATGGACTTGTCTCCTAGATCAAATCCTCCCATCTGAACCCTTGACTAGACAGTGTAAGAAGTTACTCAAAAAACTTTTGGATGTGACAACTAATTTGGGGGTCACTCCGATCATGATGGCAGCTGAGAATGGTCATGCTGACACGGCCTCTTACCTCATTCAACGAGGAGCTAATTTTTCTCAGGAAGATAAAGTACAGTCACATAACATTTTACTCTCATGAAAGTTTAATTAAATAACTAATTTAAATAATATTGGTGAATAGTTTGGTTTCACTGCTTTCTGTCGAGCTCTTCGTTTCATGTATGACCATGTCCCTTTGGAAGATGGGAGTAAACCACATCCAACTGTGACGACCCTCGTAGATGCAATGAATAGCCCATCTTGTCAATTAGATGTCAAAAATTATATTACAGTGAGTCTGATTCAATTTTTAATATTTTTATAAACCTGCGAAATTCTCAAAATACTCGAGTTCATATGTTTAAAAAAGTGTAAAATCAATTTAATATTTCAGCGACGAGTTCAATTAATGTCAAATCCGTCCTGGGATTCTCATCCAAATCAAGGGTAAGGATTCTTGAATAAAATCATTATTTTATGAAACTAGTAAGTAATTTAATGTAATGAGCTGTCCATAAAAATGAATATTGTGGCATTTTTCTTGTAGACAAGTCCAAGTAATGTACGACTTGGGTAGAGTTCCCTTCTTCTTTTATGCTGCTTTCATTCAGAATGGAGTAGAAGAACTTCTTAATATCCGATTCATGTCTCGACTTGTTCTTGTAAGCACTGCTTACTAATTAAGCAGTCACTCAATTTTTTGTGTGAAACTTTTTCATCCACAGTACACTGAAAGGGGTTTTTTTATTGTGTATTTTTTTAAAGGGAGGACAAAAATATTTTAGCCAAACAGATTATGTGGTCACAATTTCTGGAATATTTTTTGACTTTCTCGTGTACACACAACAAGAGAGAGCAGAACTTTATGATCAGGTTGTGAATAATTTTGTGACGGAAGGAGGGGCGGATTTTTGTTCCAAAGTCATGCAAAAGTACTACAAAAAAAATTTCATAATTATTATTGACAATTTGTATGTGTTTTGGTAATTTCTAAGTTAATATTTGAATGTTAGAAATGTGACATTACCCGTGGTCGAACCAACATCTCGAAACTCGGGTGGAGGAGCTTCCGTCTGTTCCACTTCCATTAGTCCGATAACGGAGGAAGATGTAGAAAGTTTATTTGTGTCACCCGTGGATGATAGAAATATCAGTATGGCTGGGATGCTCCCTTTTATTCAAACTTTTGATCATCCCAAGATACAAAATTGGTTGGCTGTCCATTTTACAACAGTAAAAATGGCTTACACGACTCAACGGGAAGGACCTGTCTTCATGTTTAAATGTAATTTAATGCTATCTCATATTCGAAGACTAGAAGCCAATTCTTTAGCTTGGGAAAAATTATGGAGTCAAGATTTTTTTGTACCTTATTCCGTAAGTTTAAAATTATTTAGTTCATTCAAATAACTAAATGGACTTTCACTGGACTTTCCCCCGGTTATTTTGACCATTGAACACATACGTACAAGCTATACTGAATAATTTTTTTGTTTTTTGTCCAAAGGATTTAATTAATGAAGGTGATCAGTCTGCCACAACAAATGAATTTAAAAAGTCACAACTTAAACCGTCAAAGAAAAAACGAAATAGAAAATGATTTCACCCTAATAATTTCTCCATCTAAACCTTTATTTGTGTTATTATATAAAATGTTTCTACTTGAATTTCCTGAATTAAAATTTTAGAGGGTTAATCTTTTATTTAAAATAAATCTTGAGAGTCTTTCTTTTTACTTTTTTCATTTTTCATAACACACACATGGAAATTGAAAGAGTGTTAAAAATAGTAGGGAAAAACTGGACAAATACGTAATAATTAGTTTTTATTTATTCTCATCCTTCACATACATTCAACATAAATGTATTTTAATTTATTTTTGGTGAGTGAATCTGTATTTAAAAATTGTGGATTGAACCGTCAAGACTTATTTTGACTAGCCACTGTACTCCCAATTCTGAGAGTACAATTTAAATAATTATTATAAATTATTTAACATAGCACAAATCTCTCAAATTTTTTTTTGGAATTCTTACGAACTTTATCCTTTCCATTACGTTTAATTTTAAATTTCACCAGAAGCACCAAAAATGTTTCAAATATCAAATATTTTTTTAATCTCTCTTCCAGTTGACTGAGACACAAATACGTTCACAGTTGTGTGTGTGTGTGCCGTCCCTCCTGACATAATCTGTACTTTCGGAAATAGTAATTAAATAATTAAATGAAGTATCTTACATTTGTAATTGTATAATTGGATACATTATAAACAATTGATATTATAGTGTAAGGTATAAACAAAGAAATGAAGGAAAAAAGGTCTCTTTGTCTCTCCCCCTTATTTGACTCGTCTTTGCCTGTATTTTGTCTGAGATATGTCTGTCTGTTACAGTAGGTTGAAAATTTGTATGTTGTACATACTATGTACATAGTAGTCATAATTATTGTGCACCTATATTAATTATTATCATCATTTTTTGCGTATAAAAAAGGATCTGTTCACTGTTGTGATTTTCATACATCGCTCATGGTTGAGGAGGAGGGTGGGTTTGTCGACGATGAGGTTGAAGAGGATTCTCTAATTTGGTCAGAGGGAGACTCATCCGCATGACCTCCATTCATGGTAATTCTAAAAGGATTGAAGTCATGATTGTCTCTCTCCTCCTCCTGGACATGCCCCATGTCAACAACAATGGCTTGATGATTGTCGAGAAGGACGGGAGGAGGTGGTGAAGATGTGGAACTAGGCAATCCGGGTGAATGCTGACAACTACTACTATCAAAACTGGACGGAGATGGACTTGGACTCGGAGCCACTCTGACTCTGTAAGGCGAGGGAAGGCGAAATGAACTTTGACCACTGAAACTACTGCTCCTTGGACGTTCCAGTCCTTCCGCTGAATCAAAATAAGGAAAATGTTTAGCAAACCAGTTAAAATTAATATAGTATAGTAATAATTTTTAAATGTGTACTCCCAAACGGGGAAAAGAGAAATGAGTACCGTCCGTGATGACCAAGGCCGGGGTTTGAGGAAGGGTCATGGATGAACTGCTACTCCCTCCTTCATCTTCACTACTGTTCTCCTCACTCCTGTCCGTTGAGGGTCCATCATTAAATTTCTTCTTACTGGTGTAGGGGACTCGGAAGGGAGTTGGGAATTTTTCTATATTCAGTGCTGGATTGCTGGCACTGAATTCACAACACACACAAATCATCTCAAATATTTACATTAATTAATATCTTTCGACTTTAGTTCTTTGAATATAAACTATTTTGAAAGTTATCATGTACACACACATACTCTCTCGTGATTTACAAGTCTAAATATTTCTCTTTAAATGGGGAACACATTAGTGAACTGCCTTTTTTATTTTGAACTCGCCCCAGAGAAAAATCCAAAGTCTGGATTGACGCAAATCAAGTTGACGGGTGTGTGTGTGTGTGTATGAATGAGAAAAACACACACAGAAAAATAGAGAGAAAGAGAGAGACGGAAATGGTATGAATTATTTTTTTTTGCTTACGTCTCAATCCGTGGAAAGCGCTCTTCCTTCCCGAAGAGTAAGTCTGCAATTTAAATATGAAAATGTGAAGAGAGATATTTTTTTGAAAAAACAAAGATTTCGCATGTTGCATGTATGGTGCATAATTTAAGACTGTGTGCACATTTCCAAACCCAACCATCCTCAACACACACATCATATTTCACTCCAAATGATATACTCATTGCCCGTTCCGAAGGATTTTGCGGTTAAAAATTTAGCTTCACAGTATGGGACTTTTGAGGAGGAGAGGAGGAGGAGGAGGATTGACATGGGGAATATCATAACAGATATGAGAGGGTGGGAACAGAGTGAGGAGAAGAGAAGAGAGGGTGGGCAACTTTATGAATTGACTGTTTACTCAAGAATGAATTAGGAATGGAGGAGAGGGAGAGGAGGAGGAGGTATATATGAGGTTCTTTTGGAAAACTCGTCAATTTTGCCTGTTTACATTTGCCACTGGGTGGTGTCCTCAAAAGGTTGAGAAGGAGCTCGCTGGAAATTTTGCTGGGGCACTTCTTGGATGAATTTCCTTGCCCTGTCATAAATAAACAAAAATATATGGTATTTCACATACGAGTACACATTTTTATATTCTTTTTGCAAAAATGTGGGGATTTGGGATTGGGACACATTAAATGTGGCTGTGAAATTTGAGGGAGAGAGAGAGAGAGTAAAAAACGAGGAGGAATATAAAATAGGAATTCCATCATAAAAAAGTTTTTAAGAGTCATTGACTTTTATATATTAATAACAACTTTTTCACAATTATTTCTTCAGTCTCCAATCCAATATTCTCTATAGTCTCTAGTAAACTCAAGGGAAATGGAAGGATGAGAAAGAAGAAGTTCATTAGAAATGCGTGCGTTCATTGATTTCTCAGACAATCATTAGTCCCTAGATTAACAATAAAAAGTTTTGACTTCCCTGACATTTCCCTCCAAAAAACAGTTGATATTATCATAAACTTGATATAAAAATTCCAAATGAATCCTCCTGCCCAACACCTTGACCATTAAAAAATGAGTGGGTGTGATAAACAAAATCTCTACCCAGTTCAGTCCTACAATTCTCATAAACAATCAACAGATATGATATTATATTTTCCTCCATAAATTAATCCTCATCTCCTCCTTCCTCCCATTATACACCCTATAATTAGGACGAAAGAAGCAGAGAAATTTCTTCATACTATGATAAAAAATTGTACACAATTCTCCCTGGCATTTTCTCAGCTGTAAACTAATATGATATAAAAAGGAAGGGAACTCCGGGTGTGTGTGTGTATGTGTGTGTGTGTACATACTTGTTCCTTCGGTTCATTTACTAGATAATCGCACGAGCGGAAATGAAAATCTATAAAACCAACCTCTCATGTTTTGCACACGTCAGTCAAAGAAGGAGAAGAGAAAGAAGAGGAAAAATGAGGACTTGACGCGCTCCATATGTCAATATTGTTCATGCTTTCCCTCTCATATATTTATGTATAATAAGGATTGAGAGGAGGAGGCTAGGAGAAGGAGGAGAAGGCACGCTTCTGGAATGGAAGGACTATAAATATGAGCTGTCTCGGTGTAAAAATACACATCTACACATGTAATTATATATTATATTTGGGATAATCCGAATATAATAATAATGTATGTATAAGAAAGGGAGGGGAGGGGGGAAAGAAGGAGATTGTGTGTTATGTAAGATTTGGACGTACGTGGCCTAGGATTGTTGTTGATTGGTGGCTGTCTTCCTTCCAGTGATGGCTGGATTGCTGGAAACTGCGACCGATTGACGTCATCTTCACTGGGACGTTGTAAGATGAACCTAGGATTTGCCGTGTCTATAAAAAACACGTACACACACAGTCAAACATGTACACAATTAAAGTTATGCTGCCAAATAAGAGTAATGGTGAGAAGAATAAGAAAGGGAGAAAAGGGAGAAGGATTTATGTGGTGTGACACAGCACTCTCTGTGTCTGTACTACACTAACATCACACCTTAATTTATGTCCTTCCTTTGGGAAATGGAGAGATAAATAATGAGCAATCAATCCTGGAGAAGATCCTGTTTTGTTCAAAATAGGTGAGGGAGAAGTTTACAAAAGGTTGTTTCTGTGTGTTCTTAAAATACTACCTACGCTTCTTATACAAGTATACTGTGCAAAAATACAATAAAATCAGGATTCATGAACTCAGTTCGTAGGATCGTTCAAACGAAAGGGAACTTCCGATTTACAAGGTTATCAAATGGATATTTGAAATATTGTAGACATAACTGAACAAAATTCTGTGTTGTGTTAATGTATTCCTCCGATTCATCAAAAAACTGCTCTAAAGTTAAGGGTAGTTGTGATGGGGGGTAAAATTTACAAACGGTGCTATTAAAGTCAATTAATCAAAAATGAATCTTGCTTTATTTACTTCGGCTAAACCTTCATTTGTGAATATTTTGAAAATTCTAGAGTAAAAAATATCTTCCTCGCTTGCAGAGCATGTAAAATGTGGTTCACTGTTGACTCATAACTGGTTTTTGTATGTACATTTCTGCATGGATTTGTTGTGGACAAGGACGGTTATTTCAATAAAACGTTAGAGAAACGGAGATAAGGAGAGTGAAAGATGAAGGAAAAAGGAGGAGAACCCGGGAAGTATAGTGAAGAGAAGGTTGGAAGAAAAATGAGGATATTTTGTGACGGTGCAATTAGTCCACAAGTCATCTAATAACAAGTAAGTCATAATAATTCTGAATGTCTTCCAAAAAAAGATCTCCTCCTTTTGAAAATGAAGAATCATCAGAGTGAACGTGTGGAGGAGAAAGACCAGTGCCAATTTCATTTGAAAATACCACAGTAACACCGACACACACACTTATACCCCTCTATATATCACACACACAGTTCCCTTGTTAAACCACACACAAACACACACACGGATGCTCCAGATGAGGAAACAAAAGTCGTTTCATTTTCTCGGGAAAAAGAGACCCACTGTCGCATTTCCCTGTGTGTGTGTTTGTGTGTGCATAATAATAGAGAACAGAGAAGTCTTGTGTGTGTGTGGTGAACGGGTAATCAAAGAGAAGAATGGAAAAAAGGAGGGAAAGGAGTAACGGGGGTTGGAGGATGACAAGGAAAATCTCTCCTTGAGTTGTTGTTCAACAAAATTAAGATCTACACATCTCTAGGTTTAGAGATCCTGACGCCGAGTGTTCTGCCCTGTCTTTGGTTGTGAAGGCTTTTTAATGAGAAAGAGAACTCACGTTGAATGTAATTACTGTGAGCTATGAGACCAGAGGCGGCCACTTGACTTTGATGATGTAGACTCCCTCCTCCTCCTCCCACACCAACCAACTTCTCCTCATCCTCACAATCACAGTATTGTTTCTTGAACCTTTTGTGTCTCTCAACGGAGGCACGGGCAGCCGCTAATTTCGTCTCTTTGGATTTTTGTCGGTCGCTCCGAATGAATAGACAGTTACAGATGCACAGCTATTAATCCCAATTAGGATGAATACAAAAGAATATTTATACACCATTCATCATCTTTTATCACTTCATCATCAAAAACCCAATAGTTTCTCTCTCTCGCTACACACACGCACACAGTCTCAATTCAAAAAATAATTTGTGAAATATAGATATCCCAATTATAAATGTACGTCTTTCTCTAATTATTCCTGACCCACTTCCTTACTTCAGAAAACTATTCCATTTTTAACTAAACCGTAAATGGATTGCATACAGTTTTTAACCTGTATAAAATATTCGGATTTTTATTTTGTCCCCACCATACTCTATCCGTAAAACCCGGGGGCTCACAGTATTCTACCAAAAAGTAATGTCCATTAATATTTATGAAAATCATAAGACAAGGAAAATTTGATCATGAGAGAGACAGACGCCGGGGGTTTTGTGTAACAGATATTTTTTACGGTACAAATGTCTTCACCGCTAAATTGGAAAACTTTCCCCATGATTTGTAGTTAGAAAATACTCACACATGAAGCCATCACAAGAAGCCAGACAAGGAACAATTTGAGTGCAATCCACAACACTTTGTCTTCCATCTTCTTCCTCTTCCTTTCCACTCACACTTGTCCACTTGTGATGATGACAAACACACAATAAATACTTTTGTGTCCACTCAACTTGTTTAAATTGTCATACAAAAAAAAATGTTTTCATTGTGTCATTGGAATTTCCTTGGTCATCTCTCCTCCGTTTCCATTCCTATAAAAAATATTTCCAAGTGGTCAACAATATTTGTTCCACTCTTTCTTCTTCCCGGGTTCAATTTCAACGTCCACATGCTCTCTAGATTCTCATCCACACTCAATATTTTTCTGTATAAACATCACATAAACACACACACTGCACGGCACACGTAGAACAACACACACAATTGTGTGTATGATTAACCATTAATTGACATCTAGTGTCAATCAATTCCTTTTTTCTTATTTTCTTTATGAACTTGAAGACACACTCAGCTGAGCTGTATCACCACAATCTCCATTACACACACACACTCACTCACTCTCAAACTATTTTAGGGTGTCCATTTGTACAGCGCAGAATGACTCTAACACGAATCCCAATCTTCAACTCATCACACGGCCGTCTTTCTTTCTCCCTTTCCCGGGTCAATGCTCACGCATCACAGCCTTCCAAAGAAAAATGATCTCACTTTTTCTCTCTACATACCGGCTTCCAATCAGTGTACACCCCCACAATTAGTGACACACACACAATTTCCCCTGAGACAGATTAGAATGAAGGAATTCCCACACAATCACAATCCACAACCACCACAACTGTCAATTGGATGAATAATCCAAATTCCGAATTGAGTGTCATCTTCTCTTCTCAAAAAAAATGTATGGAAGGAGGAACAAGTATAGTTTTCAGTGGTTATCCTTCTTCTTATCCCACGTCACACCATGATTCGTCAATGACCATACCTCAAAGATAATGGAGAGTCAGACAACTGAGGATGTGAATCCTGACTGGTTGACGGCAGACGAGCACACTTTGACTGACGATGAAGAGTGTTTGGGAGAGTGCTCTCCACAAAGTTTTCCCGTGGTTCCTTGGCTCTCCTTGTATAATATCTGTGTGTATTTGTGTGTGTGTGCCCACATGAGTATAGGAACGACTATAGAGGATGAGGATGAGGGGGAAAATAGAAGAGAAGAAGGGAAAGACGAAGCAAGTGGTGGAGGAAAAAACAGAGAGAGAGGAGAGAGAAGCAACACACACATTTGTCAACTCTCCAACATTTCCCATTTTTCTCCGTGACTGGTTATATGAATTTTGAGTAAAATGCCAAATTAGTGCTCTCGGACTATGTACGACCCCAAACACACACACACGCATATGTACAACCATGGTAAAATCCTGTTGAGGGAGAAACACTCTTTGTGTGTGTGGAAGTGTGTACACATACACTATACACACACACAAGCTAGGCCTGTGGTACATAATATTAATAACCGCATCTTTACTGTCATTACTCTATTACCTTGTATACACACAGGCAGGGAGTACATGTGGAGTTGGGAGTACAGTAGGTTGTGCAATGTGTGTGTGTGTGTGGAGGATGGAGTACCTCGTGGATAGTTCATGAACAAATACATACATAGGAAGATGTAGTAAGAAAGGGGGGCAATAGCAATTTCCCGGAGTCGTTGTCTTGACTCTATAGTCTTGACTCACTGTCTCTCTCTCAGTCTTGAGAAGAGTCTCTTCTTTCTCTTTGCATTGCTTCCTTTCCATCTCCACTTCCCCATTGGCATTTCCATTTACTATTCACATTTTCTATTCTGCAATTTGAGGAGATGGAGGAGGAGTGGAAGAAGCATTTTAGGCTATAATATTACTCTCCTTTCATATACACACACACACTCTCTCTCACCATCGTATACACAACACAAAAGGTATTTTCACACACACACACACACACACACATACCTGCCCTGCTTACAGTTTACGTTGACGGCTATGAGTTTATGGCTATGGTAATGGCATCCTCATGTACGTTTTTGCACATGGGCCCAATATACAATATTGCATAGGTATACTCCTCTCCCTCTCGTACACACACACACACAAGCACACTCATTCCTCTCTGAATATTCTGCAGGAGTTTAAGATAACTACTGTCGTGTAGTCTTCTCTATTCTGTGCAGCTAAAAATTCAGCATTTAATTCATATACATTTGTATTCTTCACATGTACAGCCTCCCAGCATATGCTGCAGTATCTATGAATGTGTGTGTGAGAGAGAGAGAGAGAGTATACAAGGGCAATATTATTGTGAAGTTGAGGAAGAGACGAGAGAAGAGGGGAAAAATTGGAAAAAAAGTTGAACAGAAAACGGTATTCAGTGATTGCGAGAGGCAGTGTGTGTGTGTGCAGGAGAAAGAGAGAGAGAGTAGAGGAGGGAAAAAAACTGTTGCAAGAAAACTCGATTAAAATTAGAAAAACTGAGTCTAAGAATAACTGAACGGGAGAGGAAGTACAGGGAGAAGACAAGAAGAGAGACAAAAAGAAGATATACGGAGTATGAAGGAAATGCAACGCAACAACTGAAGTAACCCGTAAGATTTAAGGCAGCAGCAAAAGCAAGAGCAGATGATTCTCTCGTGTACACACTACTACTACTACACACACACACACCGTCTACTCAATCTGAAGTAAAGAGTCATTAGAACACTAGGACCACAGTACAGAACAAGGAGGAAAACATGGGACCTACCATGGGAACATAAAAATTTGCGACATCAGCTTTCATCTTTCCTTCCCCTTTTCATTCTTGTCCTGCACATTTCCATACTCCTCCTCCTCTTCCTCCTCCTCCAAGATTAGGAGAGAGCGGAGTAAATATACTCGTGAAAATGTAGCGAAGTAGTTAAAGAAACTTTACTCGGTTTAAAAGTATTTTTTTAAAAAAAATCCAGGTTTGAGATCTACTGCACAGAGTAAAAGATGCGGATGGATTGGGTGGAGTTTTGTACCATATGTGAGGTGTGTGTATGTGTCTTTTTTTCGGGACGATAAATGCCAATTCACAGGCTGTATGCACATGACAGGACTGTAGTGATGAGGTTAGTGTGAGGGGTTATAGGAAAAAGCTGTGAGATATTGCAATTGACTCTGTGCTTCGAGGACAGAGATAGAGAGAAGAAGAAGATTGGGTTGCATCGATTGCCAATTTATTAAGACGAGGTTAAAAAGTTATTTCCCACTCTCTCTTTCTCCTGGGTGAAAGGATATTGTTCGCGTGTGTGTGTGTGCTGTGTGCTTGCTCCTCTATTAAATGAACTAGTTTATAGTTTGTTTATTAGGCATGAAAAATAAATGCAAATGCTCAAATGATCTCCTTGCCTCAGTGTGACTTTTGTAGGTGAGACAGGAGTTGGCGGCTGCAGTCATGGGAGTTCTTACGATGGCAATAGCCAAAAATCCTTGCATTTCTTCTTTTTTCCTCCTCAATCTTTTTTCCTGACTTACTGCAAGCCCGAGTCTACTGTACCTTGAAGAATTTGATTCACACACACACACACACACGATAACACATACAGAAGGAAACGTTGCTCTTCTATAAAAATTCCATCGCCTAAACACCATATTAAATGAACTGACCTAAAATGTTTTTATTTTTTTTACGCAATAACGTACGGATAACTTTTACTCCCATATCTTTCATGGCTTCTTCTTAGGGTTGTCATCTTTTCCTAGTTGGAAAAAATTACACAAATTATTTTAATTGTAACCATCTTTCACTTTAAAGTAGACTCATTTACTTATTTTCCAAATTTTCTTTTATAAATGAATATTTTAAACAAATACTCTTACCATTATCTTGGATGATTTTTACTGTCCAACTATTTTTACTTTTTTGTACAGCATGTGAGAAAAATTCATGAATTTTTGCAAATTTTTTATTCTGGCAAAAAATTGGATATGGACTAAAATGGAGTACAGTAGTTTTCCGTAACATATTGAAAAATGAGAATATTTGGCAACCCTAACTAAACTACAGGAGAAGTTTTGTAGTTACAAAAGTTGAAAGTATTTTTTTGTGCAGTAATTTTTATGACGCCCGTTTTCTCCCTATTAAAACCTGCCCTTATCTTCTACAGCATCTCACTCTTTCACAGACACACACACACACAAATGTAGTTGGAATGTATACAGAAAAATACGATAAAAATGAGACCCATTCATAAGTTGATGAATGATTTCTCGTTGAGCCAACTGTTTCCCAACTGAAATTTTTACCACCCACTCAGATGAGATGGAAAGAAACCACAAGGAAAAAAATCCAAAAAGTCATGCTGCCTTCCCAATCTCTCTCTTTTTTGAAATGTTTCCACCACAAACTAATTGCTTTCCCTACCACTTCAATAGCCTAATCCTCATCCAAATTCTCATACTCGTATTATTATAAATTACACAACCACACACACACATTTATGTTGTAAGTCAACCCATCATTTAAAATGAGAGTGAGAGAGAGAAAGGAATTCTGGAAAGGGTTAAGTTGAGAACCAAAAATAGATATAATATAGATATAAATATTATTATTTCTTTCATTAAAGTTCAACCAACCAGGAGGACTGAGAAAGAGAGAGAGGGGGGGGGGAGATTTAGAGAGATTTGAAGAGATGAAAGCAAAGGGGGGATCAGTGCAGGTCCTCCAGGGAAATTCAGGGAAAAGGAGCTTTGGCCCGTAAAAACTAAACAAACTCCCCTCCTCCTCCTCCTCCTCCTCCTCCTCCTATTTTCTTCCCAAGTTTTTGCAATGGAGCTACTTAGTGAATTCGTGCTCAAATTGCAAAATACCAAGTCAAATCTATGGTCTTTCCTCCTTTCTCATTGTACACATACCGTATTATCTTCGATGCAATCCTTCTTAATTTAAAGTTTTCAGGAAATTTTAAAGAAATTCCAAGCCAGAAATTCTTCTTCTTCTGTGTCACATGAAAAAGTTCCTTAAGTAATAGAAAATTTATTAAAAGTTCAGTCTCTACATACAAACTTTTACACTTTGATGTACAAAAACCCCGGACTCTAACAAAATCATGGTAGCCACACACACACACAGACACACACAATGAGACATTGACTGGAATTGGGTAATACAGAGAGTAGAAATGAAGGCCAGTAATTTTGTTCAGAGACCATTTTCTTGCTTGTATCCCTCCAATGACTCATTTCTCTCTCTCTTTCTCTTCCTCTTGTAAAAGTATAAGACTATGCAACTGCATACATATATACATATACATATGTGTGTGTGTGTGAAGGCTTTGGCTGTGTCATCTTGGCTTTGAATTTTTGGCTGTGGTCCTTTTTCTATGAAATATTCAATATTATTGACAAGAGTCTTTCTCTCTCTCTCTCTCTCTCTCACTCTCTCTCCGTCTGTGGCTGAGTGTGTCAGTCGAAACTGAACTCTTGACTCTAGAACGTCTCTTCCATTCTTCCGCCTGTACATCATTTGGGTTACACACGCACACTTGACACATTCTTTGATCTTCCAAACTTTATTTTTATTTTTACTGGAAGGTAAGAACAGGAAAAGAGAGAGAGAGATCCACACTTCTTGTGTAATGTACAAGAGGAGGTGAGAGGGAAATCTCTTCCTCCTTTTTATTCTCTGTCTCGCTTCAAATTTTTTAGATATACCCAATAGACAATCGGTTTGAATTCTAATCTTAAAAATTCTCAAAACGAGCCAACTCTGCGAAATTCAAGAGACAACAACAGCAGCAGAGAAGAGAGAAAATGTAACGAGCTTCTCCGTACAGAATGTAATGTAATGCGAATACAACGAGAGAGAGAGAGAGAGGAAAAGACAATGGCAAGTGACCAAAGTAAAAAAGAATTGGGTAACTACAGAGATATACACATTTAAAGTACACAGATGATCGTTCAGTATGAGAAAAACAAGGATGACGAAGGTTGGGTACATCCTAAACCTTTTCACACTTCTATTATCAACAAGTCATCGCTATTTGAACATTTCGAGGACCTTTCCATGAAAAATGTGTTATCATCAACCTACCGTCAACATTCTGATCAAGTCCATTGATTCTATCAGAGGGCATTCAAGATTCTTTCACAGGATAGGAAGGAATTTTTCCTAGTCTCTTCATTTTATTTTCACAAATGTAAATTGAAAATTTTAAAATATTATTATGAACCAAATTTTTTGTTGTATGCAATTCTATTATTATAAATTATAATGGGTCTTTTATCATTTTGATGAAAATTTGTCCTCTTCAACTAAATATGCTATTTTTTCCTTCTCTCTAACATCCGGATTGTGTATCAAAATTTATTTTGTCATATTTCCGAAATTACAAGCTACTTCGTTTACAAGTAATACAAATAACCGATGTAACTATTTTACATCAGTTATCCAAGTTAGAAAGTTAAGACCCTCCATATACATCAACAATAAATGATAGTCAAGGTCTAGTAACCGAGTCTCTTATATTTATTTGTTTTTTTATTATTGTCATTTTATTTTGTCATTGGCCTTGTTCCGGCTTCATAACTTGTGCCTCAATGAGAGAGAGAGAGAATCTGAGGGGAAAAAACCTCCCAAAATCCAATTCCGAATGTTGTGTATTAATGGGTTGTAGTCTCAACGTGCTGTCCTGGATGAGACTCAAATAATTTAAGTATGTCTTTTATGTATTTTAAATGTTAACGGGAAGCCAAGAAAATATTTTCGCGTGTGTGTGCTTCATGTACTATACACAATACAACAAGCTTTTTTTTGCATGTGGTTGTTGTTTAAATTTTTTTTCTCGGTGTGTGACAGTGCCAGGTTTATCATGTGTGTGTGTGTGCGTGTGTATGTGTCTGTGTGCACAATTTTACTGGATAGATAAAATGAGATAAAAGAAATGTTCTCGTATTATTTGCACTATTGCTCTACAATGTAATCTTGAATTCATCTCTCTCCTCTTTTATAAATCTATGTATCTCATCCTCAGATCCCTTGACAGGAGGGAGAAAGAGAGGGAGAGAGAGAAGCTACTTAATTAGTGAAAACATGAGCAAATAGTCCGTGATGAATCCAAAAAATGTAGATCACAAAGCCAAATCTTGCGAGACGAATGCACAATATTGCAGAATTTCTTCTCTTTTGAAGAGATAGAGAGAAAAAGAGAGAAAAGGGGGGAGGGGTGAAAAATTGTCACATTTTCAGTTTCGGCTCAATTCACTCGTTCTTTAATAATTATTATTACTTTCAATTATAAATTCCTGGCCTACATCCCAAGAAATAGTTTGTATGCGTGTGTCATGAGCCATTCTCTGATTTTCATTTGTCTCCTCCTCCTCCAGATTACATGACGATCCTTTTGTTTAGTCTGTGTCAGAGGAATGGTAATCTCCATCCTCATCATATCTAATTAAAATCAAAATGTCATTATATGCAAAAATATATGCAATCAAATTTTACACTTGAAGTAAATCGTTCCTCTTTTTTCTCCAATGATTAAACTCATTTTTATTATTGGTCAGATTTTACTCCTCACTCCTCCAAAGATTTCAAATCCAGGAGTTTATAAAGTGTGGATTGTAGGGTGAAAATTTTTGAAATTTAATACAGATTAATGGGTATTGAATTCTAATTGAGGTCAAATAGAATTTACTATCACTCTACTCCCTTCTCATCTAGTGTATGTGTGTGTATTGTGGTGTACAATTTGTAATGGTATATAATATAGAATCACTGGTCTACAAACTACAAAAATGTTTTTTGTATAGTCATTTAACTATAGGATATAATATTAACAGTAAGTATAATACATGATTCCATTATTATTCTATTTTTAAATATAGATTTATGTATACTTAGTATGCACCATTGTAATAACATGTAATAGTAAAGTAAATTGTACCTTTCTCCTCTTGTAATATTCACAAATTGTTTTCTTCCCTTTTTTGTCTGTTGCCATATTACATTAATATCCATGTAAATTAATTATGGGGCCGACACACACACACACAGTCAAGGTCATTGTGTGTGTGCGTGTGTGTCATTTTACTCATCCCTTCCATTACATTGGTATACAATACAATACGATACAGTAATATCATTATTATTAAATATACCCTCCATTAAACCTAAGCACGTCAATCACTCGGAGTGTGTGTGTGCATGTTTGTGTGTCACTTTGGGTTCAGTCAAGTTTAAATTTATTTATTCAATTATTTAATATACACAATGTAAGTACACACAATATAGACACTAGACTTTTGTTAAGTAATGTGTAAGATATATTTAAAAATAAACATTTAGGTACATTACAATTTGTCCCAGAAATTTTCCCATATAATTCTTCTATCTTTGTCAAACAACCAAAGATCGAAACCTTTTTCAACCAGTTAAATTTCAACTTTTCGAAGATAAATAATTTTCTCTCTCTCTCTGTCTATTCAATATATAATACTAGACACTGGACAATTTCCTAAACTTAAATTCAATCAATCTGTACATGTCAAATCTCCCGTACTACGGTGATATTCAAAATAATAACAGATTTAATTTACAACCATTATATAAACTCGAATATATTGTACAGTAATATATTATATAGCTAAATATTAGCTCTAATTACATCACATTTATATCTTTTTCTAAAAAAAACACATTTCTCAATCAAAATTTAAAGAACAAACAATTTTCTACAACAAAAAGTAAAATAACATTTGACTATGAAATTACAAAAATATCATAATGTCAAAATACAGCCAATAAATTCAGTACCAAGTATTACATCAGTAAAAATTTACATATTGTAGAGCCCTCAAGTGAAAGGAAAACTATTTTAAACCGTTCTTGTACTTGGATAGTAAAATACGTTCATAATTATTCTGTAAAACGTTGAGACTCTACCATAATCTTTAGAGTGTACATTGTACATAGCTGTGTCATTATATCATCAAATGGTCAATACAACCATGCAATTGAGTCTGAAAGGGATTTAGAGGAAATTTTAGTCTCATACAAAAAAGGTATTCTAATCCTCCTGCCCTGCCCTTCCACTCCATTTTATTTAGAAATGTAGGATAAGGTCTTTCAAAAAAAGACGTTCTCTTGTCACACACACACATGTGTGCTGTACGTGTGTGTTCAGAAATGTACGAGTCTCTTTAAAATCAATTTACCAAGTATCTGTCATGATTTTCACAATCCCTTCTTTCCATTCTCCATTTGTTCCTGGTTGAGAGAGAGTGTGTGTGTGTGGATCATAATGATGTGGCATTTACAAGGGTTTTTTTTCAACTCTACTGGATTGTACAATTGGATTTATTTTTAGTCCACACAATGACGTTAAAGAGGGAGGGAGGGAGAGACAAGGGTTAATTGATTTTTTTCTCTTTTTTTCTTTTTGTAAAATTTGTGCTTGGAAACATTCTCCTCCTTCTCGTTAATTAGATTAGACAAGTAAAAACCTGTTCCGCCCATCCATCGAGCACGACGTGAGAACTAACGACCTATCCCTCCACCATTTCTATCTATTGTATCCAAGTAATAACTCTCATATAAATTGGGAAGAGACAAAAGAAAGCAAACAAATCTACCGTTTCCTCCCACAATACAGCGTGTAATACCAAAGGGAAAAGGAGAAGAGAGGAAAGACAGAATTCTGAGTGGAATCTTGAGCAATTTTCGCCAAGAATACAGAATCCGAAGAATCGACAGGATAAAGACAATCTATAGGTAATTACAGGAAAGTAATTACGTAATTAATTGAATGAGGGGAAATCTTGACAAATAAGATTCTTCTGCTAAAAAATCTCATTAACGAAGAAAAGGTTCAAAGAGGTTCTTCTTCTTCCTCCTCCTTCTTGTACTCTGATATATAATACGTACGTTATACATGTGACATATCAATAGGTACATACTTCTTGCTTTCACTCTATAACTTTCTCTTTTCTTTACAATTCACAGCGTCAGCCGACACCTCCACAAAAGGATAGTAATTTTTAATTAACTTCTGTCACATGTTTCTCCTCCCTACCTTCCTCCCCCTCTTCCATAGCAATCTGAATCTCTTTCCTTCCTTCCCCTTCACCCTCTATGACCCTACTGACCACATCTTTAATTTCCTCTTCATCATCCGGCGGTGTAGAACAAATTTTTGGGATTGTCATTTTCTGTTTCTTTTTAAGAATGACTTCAAACTTTTCCTCCTCGTCCGTTTGTTGATGTTCAATTTGTAAAATGTCTTCCTTTTCCCTCTCCAATAATTCTTCTTCATCCACGTCCTCACTCTTGAGGGGTCTTTTCCCATCCTCCGAGTCCTGACTCCCACTCCCATGTTTGAAGGTGTCTGGTCTGTTTTGGGGAGAATTAAAAGACTCGATGAGGGTATTCTTCATGGGGGCTGGTGGTTGTGGAAGAAATAGGTTTGAGTAGTCTATCATTGCTTTCTTGGGTGTTCGCTGCTGATGTTGAGCTTCCACACTTCCGATCAAAGAATTTGGAGGGCCATGGGGATTGGGAGGAGATGAGCGTTTGAGAATGGCTGGGGAAGAGGTGGTCATAATGTTTGTAGGAGGTCGCATGGGACTTCGACTACTTTTCCTGGAGGAAGTGGTGCGGATAGGGGAAGCATGGGTAGAGTCGTAGGAGTAGCAATGGAAATATTGTTGACTTTCTGGGTCCCAGTACGGCGGTTGCACAGGGTAAGAATTCAAGTCCAGAACATGTGGACTCAATGTTCGGTTTGAGGGAACTCCAATCTGGATTTGATTCTGTGCCACTGGACTACTATTCCGGCGGGGTGACCTCATATGACTTGGACTCACTTTGGGTAGATGTAGAGATGTGGATTTTGCAACCAGGACCGGACATGAAAAGAAACAGAGAAACAAACAAAAGAGGAAATTGAACACTTATTTGTAGCTGAATTTATGTTTGTGGATGAATATTTATATTTATTTAGAGAAAGTGAGAGGAAATTAAAGTTTTATTATCCCCTGAGGAGTCGTTCAAAAAAAAGGGAAGGAGACTCATTCAAAATTCATTTTTATTACTTTCTCCATGGGTTGAGAGGTATTCAATAGTGTCATCTGCATAATTAGAGACAGAGAGAGAGAGAACTTACAAAAGTGTGTCGATGGGTTGGTGGCGGAAATTGATCTCAAATGTCGGGTCGGACTGTTTTGGGCTGAGAGAGACAGGGTACCATAGTAGGCAATCCTTTGGGTCGAAGTACCTGGAAAATTTACACACAAATACACAATTATGAGACCCAAATTGACGTCATTGTGTAAAATGGAAGAGGGAGAGAGGGGGGTTGAAAGTTATGTTCGAAAATTGATAATTTGGAATCCTGTGTGAATGTGTGTGTAGCCTTGAACAGGATGAGTATTCCTTTGTGTGTTGTCCAAATTATGGACTGTAGCGATTGAATTTAATATCAGACTTTTCCTCGGGGAGCCGGGAAATGTACAAAGGTTACTTGTAATGAAGATATACCTTCTGGTTGAAAATGCAAAGGAAAAAATGTAGATCGATTTGATCATGGAATCTCAGACTCCTTTGCCTTGCTAGAATCTTTGTTTGCATTAGAAGGTGATAGACAGAGCACAAAATGGGGGGAAGAGTCAATATATGACGGAATTCCAGGAAAGATAGACAAAATCCACTTTTTTGTCGAAAGTGACATTTTCTGGGTGAAAGACTTTTACTTTCTCTAAATTCAGTGTAAAATATTCCAGTTCTGTACACATACAGAGAGATATATCATTTTGGATCTTTTGTCTTCTTTTATGATTTGGGAAAATCAAAATTTATTGACAAAATCCTGGACTATAAATAAAAAATTGCAAATTCAGATAATAAAGATGATTTAGGATTTCTACTGCCTGCAAACGTTGCTCAAATTTTATGACAACACTTCTATTCGAAATTTTATTTTTTTGAGCCGTTTTCCTAAAAACTTTTGACCATAATAATAAAAATTTTGTTACAGGAAAAGAAATTGGAATGAACTTTTTGTGACTGGCAAACCTCTTTGTGTGATTTGATCATGTTAAATATTGAAATTCAGAGTGCTGCTTGTACGTGTAATGTCAACATTTTTTGGACAGACTCTGTCCAACAGAGAAGTGTATAAAAAAGTTCAAGTTTTCTGCAAAGAAACACTTTAAAATTCATACAGGATAGCCTGTTGAAAGGTTTATCGTTCCCATCACAGCACATTGAAATACATACCCATTAAAAGGATACATGTAAAAAAGTAAAAAATTTATTCCCTGACATCCACTGGGAACAAATTCATTCCAATTAGACAACTTTGAAAGAATCCAAAAACTAATCGAGTATCAATCTGCACCCAGATTCAAGCACATTACATACACATGAAGAGGGAACAGGGGAATTGAATAGATTGCCTTAGTTTCAAGAACTAAGATCACCCGAACCTGCATTTCGCCCGAATATCGCAAACAGTTCGATCAACCTAAACCTTGTACTCTAGATCCCTCTATTAAAGGTCTATTACAGGTACGGACAGGATTAATGGGGAACGAGCGACGAGACTAGAAAAGGGCTTGGCATATATGGGAGATAGAGTGATTCCAAGAGATATTCATAGATGTAAAAGTGTGTAATTAGAACTCCCTGCTGAGTCTCCGCTGTCAAGTTGTAAATCAGATTTAATTAAATAGAAACGATTGAGAAGCCATCCTTCTTCCCCTCTGCCCTTTTATACATTACCTGGGTGTGTGTGCAGACAATCTACGAGCAACTTCTTACCGCTCAATATAAACATACACACACAGGGAGACAGACACTCACCCTCACTTTTCCTGTCTACGGACTAAATTAACCAAGAAGCAGAGGCCGTGTCCAGAAGAGTTAAATGTGTTGAATGCAAAGTTGAAATTTTCAAAAGCTACGTAATTAAATTACTAAATACACGTGCATGATTTACGACCCACCTCACCTCCATCTCTTTCTCCCACTCTTTCTCTCTTCAACATTTGACCAAAAACTTTCCCTTTAGTACTTCTTCCACCCCCACACACACAAACCTCTCTACAAAAGTAATGAGCACTCCTCCCGAGTACTGACAGTGAATTTTGTAGCATAAAAAGTTAAACTAAGTTAAACTTGGTTTTTGAGGGGGCGACAACAGGGAAAGCTTTCACCATCCATCTCTCTTACCAAAAGAAACAAGAGGGAATCAAGCACGCAAAAATTTGCACAAAACATCCACATTCCACATTCATAAGAGAGAGAGAGAGCGGAGGAGAGTGCAATTTTATAAACCCAACACGAATATGATTAGAGCTCGGAACATCATCGCCGACGCATATACACACATGTACACGAAATAACTGAAATTACCGTAAGTTTTACATTTGCAGCCTTCGTATTTTAACTCTATATGTTCTACAGGAACTGTGACTAACATATTCTATTAAAATAATATTTGTATTTCATAGTTGTACTTACATTCTTGTCAAAATGTACATGCCTCGTTCATACATTCACTAAAATTGTACATGCATTAAAAGTGTCTCTTTAGTGATATTTTTAGCGTGAATGCAACAGCTAAAATATGAAGGTATTGTTCTTTTCCATGTTTTGTCTTTCGTGTCGACCTTCTTTTCATGCCCTAGTCAAATACGGTACAAAGGAAAGCTAGCGAAAGCTCCTATTGTGTCCGACGCCTAAGCCCACATTTCCTTCCTTCCGATGCATCGTATCCGCTTAAAATTTCAATCGAACAAAGAGAAGAAGGGAAGGAATGAGACAGGCAGAATTCCCAAATCAGGGCATTTCCCTGGATTTCATTTTCAATCGCTTCATCCCTTTCCTTTTGTCGTCACACACACACACTTCCCCCTCTCTTCCCTCTCACTGTCACGGTCATGTGAGGAATATTTTGGATGACGTAATATTCCCTGTTTGTGCCTGGGCTTGTGACACACACACACACAGTATGATTGTGTGCTTTTTCTGGAACCTGACGATGCGATTCTTTTGCTTATGGTTCCTACATCCCATGACAAGAGAAACATTTCACTTTCTCCATGAAAATCCTTCCCCTGCCCACATTCCCATCCACATCCACATGAAAATGTACGTAAGACTGAAACAGTCGGAGGAGAGAGTGAAGAACATCCCTTGTTTCCCTTGTCTCCCTTGCACATCGTATCGCATCATCAAGAGAGCAAAGCGAAAGCGGAGGAGGAGGAAACGAAGGAGAAAGAGAAGAGTGACTAGGGAAAAAAGTAGATTTTGGGATTTTATTTGGAAGAGAACACAATTTTCAATTCAAATTCACTCGATCACTTTCACTTGGCTTAACCGTCTTGGTCCTTCCTCACAGACAGAGACCGTACAGAGTGGAGCAAAGTGTAGAAAGTGGAGAAAGCCTAGGCGGTATCTGTAGAGGAGGACGAGCTCCTTAAATAGAGCGGAACTTTTTCATGCATAAAATTACAGGGGAAACGAAGGAAACACCCTTGTTATCTTCGCTATTTGTATGTGCGTGTGTGTATTTGTGACAACATAACAAATCAGGATCAAAAGAAGAAGAAAATTTTTTGGGGAACTAGAAAAATTGTAACAAATTATTATTATGCAAAATTTTTGAGTGGGTGACTTGGAGATGATTGAAGTGAAAACCGAGGAATGGAAGGAATCACTCAGAAATTTTACAGACGTACAAAAAGATAAATTGACGATCTCCCTCTTTTCTCAATACCCATCTATTCTCTGGAGACAAAGAGAATTATATGGCCAAACACGGAGAATGCTTAATTACACTGGTCTCTCTCCTCTTCTTTTGTGAAAGATCTATCAGAGACTGTAAGGATTGAGTGCATATGGCATGTACTGGAGAACTATGGATGAATTCAAATAACAAACTCGACAGCCAGGGATTAGAAAGAAGACACGATACGACTTTCAATACAGAGCCATTGTGTCCTCTTCCAAACGACACACAGATCCTCGAACAGTACACAAATGACACAACAATATGCATGTCAAGTCCAAGACAAGACGACAGTGTGTAAATTTATATTTTACAATTTTCATCAAACTACAATTTTCACCATAATGAGATTTCCAAACAAAATGTTCTCTCTTGTACTTGAAATTAATTCAAAATTGCCTTTTGCAACTTTGAATGTCATGAATGCCGTATGGACTTGTCCATGAGACAGTATTAAGGATTCTAAACTTATATTGTATTACATTTTAACACACATCCATCCATGGCTATACTATAATTACACGAAAGGGAAATAATAAAAATATTTTCCAAATAACTTTCTCTCTTACTTTCATGCATTCCTTGTTCGTGTCCGAAGATACGGAGGAGGAGAGTCATGTGGGCGTTGGGGAAAGGGTGTCCTTTTACTCAGACTTTTACTCAACCAAAGAGAAGGGAAAGGGACTTTGAAGCGCTCCAGCTACCATTAAAGATTTTGTATGTTTTCTCCGTTCCCGAAAAGCACAGAGCAGACGGAATCCCAATGAAGTGTCATGGTTATTGCCCTGTTACTTTCTGTCATGTGGAATACACACACACAAGGAGAGAGAGAGACGTAGAAAAAATTGGTGTGTCCAAATCGTTGGCTCTGTCTCTTGTCCTGTTCAACTTTATACTACAGTGTAGTCTATTCTACAAACTGTAGATAGATACAGTCTGTATGTGTGGTGAAAATAATTGCTATTTACTTTACATGGTCACACATTCTGCACAGAACGATTCCACGCACTCTTAATTCCACTGGCTCACTTGGCGGGAATTGGGTGACTCTGTACTTGACTATGACTATGACTGACTATGACTTTATTTTTGGAAAGAAGGAGAATTGCTTCAACTTTTATTTTACTTCATAATCCTTGTCCTCCTATAAAAGACTTGTGTGTGTTTGTACAATAAAAATGGAGATGTGAGGGGGGAAGGGAAAAAGAGTTGTCAGCGTCCTCATTTTTCCCTAGTTGGAATGAACAATGGGTTCGAATCCCCCCGAAATCTCTCCATTTTTTCTGAAAGCCACTGCAAAATGGAGCAGCAGCAGCAGTAGCAGAATCAGCATCCACTAAAGCAGCAAAAAAGCAAGTTCTTTGAAATTGTACAGAGGAAGTGCTACTAGAGAGAGAGGGATACAGTTAAGTATGAGCTATGTCGAATATGCACACACCAAAGTCCATTTCTGATGAAATACAAGACGGAAAATAGAGAGCTACTCAACATCGTACTAAAGCAACCGGAGGACTTGTTCACATCCTGTCTGAATCCGATTCCTCCTGACACTCCCCACTCCCCGTGTTTTGCATCCCAATGACCATTTTCTATATTTAACTGGAAATGCTCTCTTCCTTCTCTGCTCTCCCCTTTCATTTCTCCTTACCATCTCACTCTCTCCTTTCTCCCAGTTTTCTCATCCAGAGAAACTAGGGGAAATTGAACAAAAAATTTTTTGTGTAGAATTTGAGAAATTGCTTATGTCCCTAGGATTTTGGATTGCTTTCTCCCTCGCTTTCTTCACGAACACACACAAGCTCAGTGCCCTTTTCATCCCTTTGGCTATCCCTTACCCAATCTCCCTGAGTCTCCATTTCCCGGCCTGGAGAAAAGAAAGGAAGAAGATGGGAGAAGGGGGAAAAGTTTTTCTTGAGGAGAATTCCATTTGAAATACCGTTCCGTGGTTTTAGGTCAGTAGCGTCTATTATTCTCATTGCTCAATTTTATTCCCTGCCCCGCTGCGTACTTCATTGAGCATTCGTGGGTGTGTGTGAGTGTGTGGGGAGGGAGGGGGAGGATATCATACAGTGTAAAAGGTAAGAAATTTAGTGTAGTTTAACCCTGGAGGGAGTTGCAGACTTCTCTCTCTCTCTCTCTCTAGTCCTGGCAGTCCCAGTGTGTCTGTGTGTTGCAATAAATGGGGCTAGATGATTCTAGATTTCTCAAAGTTGGGGGATCGTAAAAGAAAGTCATTCCTCATTTTACATCGTCCCCCCACTGGCTCCACTATCTCATACATATGCATAACCTTACACACGCCCCCCACCCTCCGTCCCCCTTTCTCTCACTCTCTCTCAAAGTTGACCGTCATGCGGGGAACGCGGTGGAAGGAACTGTGCCACACAGTAAGGAACGACAACGAAGAAAGAGAAAGAGAGGAAGAGAAGAGCAGAGGGAAAAGTTTTGTGGCTGATTTTGATCGCAATTGGATTGAATCCTCCCCTCCCCACCACCATACATAAAACATACGTACGTACATACACACACTACAACGATAACATCTTAAATTGGAACATTTCAAACAACTCCCATCGTCCCCCCTGCCATTCCCATTTCCCAAACTCTGTGTGTTTGTCACACACAATTTTCTTCCACACTCACAACCAGTCCTCCTCCTCCTCCTCCTACATTTCAAGATGTAGATTTTACAAGTCAAGAATTTGATTACAAGTCACTCCTAATTTTTCCTTACCACCGAATAACTCTGACACTCATAATACATAAACTCTACTTTCCTTGTTATCCTTGTTGTAAAAATCCCAATGTAATTTCCATGCTCTCATTTTTCCCACACAAATGTTCCACTACATGTCCACCCTCACACATTAAGGCTTGCACTCCTAATGTGAGTGTGTGTGTAATAAAATGGGGTGTGCGTGTGTATGTACACAATTTTAATTATATTGTAATAAAAAATCGAGATTTTCATTTAGATTTATTTTCTACATGATTGACCACAAAGCAGTTTCGGATTTCAAAGAAGTCAATTTGAATTGTGGCATACACACAGAATACGATAGACAGGGGAAAGAGAAAGGGTAAGGTGAGGATTTTAACCACCCTAGCATTTAATTAGAAAATTTATAGACAGGGGAAAAGACGTACGGGTCGAATTGAATTAAATTCTGTGGCTTTGACTTTGGGAGTCGTTAAAATTTTACATCCCTTCACACACACACACATCCACTAAATTCCTCCGCTCAGTCGTCTCTTTGGGATGGCAATGGCTCTCTAATTACAAGAGGAATTTCTAGATAAAAAATGAGATGAGTTGAATTACGGAAGGGGAAAGGAAGAGAAAGGGGACTCGAAAAATAGTCCGCAATAAACTGTGGAGCTTTCTCGAATGGAGGAAAATCAAAGGAAATTATTCTTTGAACTGTCAAGTGAGACCAGAGGAAAAGGTGGTCCAACACCCACACACTCACTCAGGATCTCACCTTAGTCATTCAGCTCTTTGAAATTTCGCTTTCTCTCTCTCTCTTTCTCTAGCCCCTCTTTAGTTGGTGGATTGTGCCCATTTGAAATTTTGAAAGAGGATTCCCTGGAGACGAATTGACAAAAAAAATTCTACCCAACTCCACTCCAACACTTCCTTTGACTGTCTCACGTTCAAGTCCCAGGAAAATGTGATGCAGACACCACAAATCCTAAATTCTGTTCTCAAATAGTCTACATGACGAGTCATGGCCTGCCTCTCAAATTCTGCTATGTATGTCGGCATGGACAAAATTGTGCCGCGGAATTCTGGAAGGAGATCAACGGGAACGGATCAACGGCCAAAATTGCCTAAGGAGTAGCAAAAGACATTTTTTTGCTCCTCACTCTCAGAAACCCATATATTTCCTTATATGATCATTTTCACATTTTTTTCTCAGAGATGAAACGAGAGAAAACTTTATTTGTGTAAATTTAAAATATTCTCAACAAAAATCTTTTGAAACAACTCTCAAACAAGTAGACACTTCAATACGGAGAGGAAGGATATAAAGTGCAACTTAGTCTGTGTGTGTCTGACAATAAATCCAGTATGATTGCATTAAAATTTCTATTTGGATGATGAACTGTACAGTTTCTCCTGATTGCCGCCCACCACAAAAATACATATACAAACAGACACACGCACAGACAAAGTGCGCTCCATTTTCTGACGCTTGTAAATCTTGTTGTGGTGGTGTTTTATGGGGAAACTAAAAAGTCGTTAGTGGTGAAAGTCTGTCTGACTTTCTTCTCTCCTCTCCTCTCCTCCCATTTTTGTTTAGACTCTCTCATGAAGAGAGAGTTTTTTTCTGCTAGAAATACATGAGACGTACTTTTAACTGCCAGATTCCCAGCCCATCGCATGCTACATATAAAAGACAAACACACACACACGTAAAAAAATAAGAGAGACATACAGCGGAGGAGAAGGAGGTGGAACAGATGGACAATAAATTTTATTGGTAAGATTTAGAGGGGCTCTTGAAGAAGGAGAAAGCAGGAGAAAACGCAACAGCCGGTGAACCATACCACAGTAAAGAGCCAAAGGAGATGGAGAGAGAAAGAAATATATAAAAAGAAAATGTCAAAATTATGAATTGTGATGTCGCAATTCAAACAGCAATTCAACTGTGTAAAAACATAATAGAGCAAGGGTGGAAGAATGAGGAGGTGGGGCTCAAAAGTGTGGTATGTATGACCTGTCTCAATCATCCACTTAACTTTGATGGATAGACTACACAGAATTCTCTCTCTCTCTCTCTCTCTTTATTCAATCACTTGCCAGTGTAAATTTCCAGTGGTCCTAATGTCTGCTGTAGATTTCACAATAATGCAACTGTAACGTTCTTTGAAATTTTTTCCCATTTTTCCCTGAAGAGCACAAAGAGAATGGAAAATTGCACAACGACATCAAATTGACTGAACTCTCTCTCTCTCTCTTTGTGCTTTTCTCTGTACCTATAATGTGATGTGTGCTGTATGTAGAAGTTGGAGGAGGAAAGATAAAAATAAAAATTTAATACTTGTACTCAGGCAGCAATAAAAATCCCCAAAAGCTAATAGCTTTCCCTCTCTTTCTCCTTGTGTCTGATGGAGTATTTTATTAGAATTTTTCATTTTCCAAATGACGCAGCTCTAACCTCCAGTGGTCAGTTAAACTGACAGGCGCCAAGACAAGGGAGAGAGAGAAAAAGGGAAGGATCCACGTCAGTCTTGATCATGAACGTTTGATGATGGAAGTCGAGTGGACAGAGAGAGATGGGCAAACGTCAAGAAAACAAGGAAGGAGGTCACTAGGGAATTGGCAGTGAGGGAACCAAATGATAGATAAAGAGAAAGAGACTCGCTTTTGTTTACTCAAAGGGAAAGGCTTTTAATAAAAATAAATAGAAATTTCTTCCCTTTATTTTCCCTCACTTTCTCTTCTCTTCCAACCAAGGAAAAATACAACAAACCGCAACCGCAACAACAACAAGATGAGGGAGGTGGGGAGTTTTAATGTAATACCAATAATGAATTATCTGTCAAGAGACTGTCGTCAACATGAAATTGAGGATAAAGATTTATTATTTGTACATTCAACTTTTAAATGACACTCTCTCAATTTTTCTTTCCATCATTCTTCTCTTTTTTTTTTATAAAAAAGACAAACATTAGGAAATGTCCAGATCACATGAGGAATCTCATCCTTTTCAGTGTATTGTCTCAAACAAGAGGAAATTGTACTGGAGAATGTCTAAATCCTTGAGCTTTGCTCTCAATTTAATTCTTCCTTTCCCCGTGCTTTTCCCTTGGAGAATCTCCTTCATCTCTTTCCTTCTGTGAGTGCGTATGACTCTCTCTCTCTCTTTGTCTTTATCTCGCTTTCAGTGTCTAACTCGTGTGTGGTGCCATTTCCATTTCCGGAAATGAGTCTATTACTCGTCTACACATACATAAACACACACACACTCTTCCCTGTCCGTTTAGCTACATAGTGGAATTAAACTGTGGACTCTATGGGGGGCTTTCCGAAAAACATAATTTCTTATTAACCTACTTAGTGCTGTGTGTGTGTGTCTGGAGTGAAGATAACACTGCACATAAGACTTTCCTTGAGTCATCTCCCATTCCTTCAAAAGAGAGAAAGAGTGAGAGTCGAGGGAGAGAAAAAAACTTTCTCCAACTCTACTGCTCTCTCCACTTGGGTCGTCCTAAAAGGTTTTAAGCCTAAATTAAACAAAGTTTAGTTGTGTGTGTGTGCGTGGACGAACGGATGGGTGTGTGTGTGGATATGTAAAGCGATAATGGGATGCAATGAAGTCCAATGAGATGATGAGAATGCAAACTTTATATACAAAATTAGGAAGAAGGAAAGAGAGAGAGAGAGAGGTTGTTAATCTAATGATAAGATGTTGCGAATTGGTTTCTACCCAAACTGAAACTTTCCTTTTTTTCTAAGTACACAATCGAGTTTTCTCCTGAAGAGACGATACACTGAGGTTTCTCTCTCTCACATTCTCTTTCTCTTTACTTTCTCTCCACTAGAAATCTTTTCCATGTGTGGGAGGATCTGTATTTACATTTTCGTCTGTGAATATTTAAACTTTTAGATGATAATGGGGAAAGTTTCATTTACATGTAATTTCTGCTCTATTTACAGAGACAACGTTCTACGCAGTTTGTTCTCACACATTTGAAAATAGCAACTCAATTGTGGAGGAATTTAAATGAGAGAAAATTTTAAAAGCTGAGATTAAATGTGGAGAATGACGTTTAGTTAATGAGAGCTCAGTCCATGAGACAAGTTGATCAATTTTCGATGTACTTTCCCTCCTTTCTCTCACTCTCTTGTTTTTTTGCGGGGAGAGTCTAGCGACTGAAAGTGGGAGAGAGAAGATGGCTCACAGCCTTTTCCCACGCTAATTGACTATGTAAATGTACATAGTCATTCGTTGTAAAGTTGAAGTAGAGAGTAAATGTGTGTGTTTATTTATATTGGAAGGGAATTGTACAGAGTTGGAATTAATTAGGAATTCATGAGAACCCCCATATAAATATTATAGGGGACATTACACTTTTGGACTACTACAGTTTGATTAGTCTTTACACAGAGTACGTTGAGTACATACGGGTTAATGTGTAATATTGTAGGCTGATGGTGTGTGTAAAGGCTGGTCCCTTGTTACAAATTTCCATTTCTCTTCGTTTTCTTCAAGAATAACAAGGTGATGGCGTGGAATAAGAAGGGAGAGTGAAGTGGAGGAGTGGCGGATGAGGGAAATGCATACTTTGCATATGTGTCAGGATGAAATGATGTACATCCCAGTATATTTATGGCTTGTACAGCTGCTATCTATGAATAATGAGCTGTCTCTGAACTCATGACCTATGAATATCAAAAACCCACCACATACACACACACGCCTCCACTACAATATATCCACAATTTAGATTTGTTCCAGCCTTGTGGCCAGCAAATGTCATATGCAAGACCACACGCGCTCTCTCCCTTCATTGTATCTTATACTCGTCGGATTTCAAGGGCTGCTGAATAAATCTCTCCACTTGAATATACACTCATATACATAGTACATAGGATGCCCATTTATATCTATTATAATATTTCAATATGAATCTTTCTTCGAGCCTCACAAACATACACCAAATCTTTGTACGTACGTACAATCTACTTAATGTTTTTGTCTTCATATAAAATTAAAGGCTCTCAGTTGAGTATCTTCCCAATTTTGTATAATTATAACTTGATAAAATATAAACTTCTTGTGTTTGTGTCTGTGTGTTTGGGCATTATATCCTTCCTATCTTTCCCACATGTTCTTGAAATTTCTTCGTCTTTTGTGTTCCTTCCACACAAACACACTCACTCACAAGCCATACATCACGCTTGAGATAAATACAAGCCTCTGGTTTTCACCCACTTTCTCTCTCCCTTTCTCAAACTTCATGATAGCATACCGGGTATGCCCGATGACTGTGGACTACTGTGAACTGGAGAAGAATGTATGGATTTGAGAAGAGGGAAAGAGAGTGGAAGTTTGCGTGGGTAGTGCTTGCGTAAGAAATAGAGGTTATAGCCTGCATTGAACGTGTGTGTGTGAGAGAGAGTGTGTGTGTATGTGTGGACGGGACTGGAGAGTCAGAGAAAAAGGATAGAAATGTTTGTGTATAAGAACAATTAGTATAGAAGAAAAGAGGGGAGAGGGGGAAATTGTTCCATCCTACATTTTCTCATATTGACTGTGTTCAAGAGGGAGAAGAGGAGGAAGGAGGGAATACGAAATTGAGAGTTCATTAGATTTACCGTCCGTGTTGAATCTTGAGACACAAGGACAGTTCCTCTGTGCCTCCGTATGTGTATCTGTGTGTGTGTCTGTGCGGAGAGTGGAAAGAGTTCCTTATCTATATTTTTAACATTGGATTGAGGCAGAGGGAGTTTGAGAGGAGACAACCGAAGCATGAACAAATGGAAATACAATGTTCCACACTCTTGCCTCCTCCTCCTCCTCTCTTATACCCCGTCCCTCCTTTCTTCTCCTTCTGTCTTGTTCAACTTGCTCTGGGGAAATATTCCACATTCCCACACACACGTCGTACATACACACACAACCAACTAACCAACCAGCCATCCAGTCAGGGAGACGGAGAAAGCCCACAAAATACAATAAAGAATGGTGAAAGCAGATGAGAGAAAGTTTCATGTGGATCATTGAGAGACAGGGAAAAGTGGGGGAAAACATTAAAGCCCCCCTCTTCCACTGTTATGACTTTGCCTATGAAATAAACTGAAGGGACCTGTACCACCACCACCACCACACATCGTCCATACAGTGTACACTGTATAGAAGAGTACTTTGTGCATCGCATGGCCTCCTCCGAGTCTCGGTCCAACGAGCCCATGCCAAGGAGTATGCATCCTGCCATGTCAAAAGCACGACGTGGGACGACGCCACTACATCCACCCACCTTTCCCTCATCTTATTTTTTATGCTTTATTATATGAGGAAGAGAAAGCTTAGTCATGATCCTCATCGAACTTTGTGAACCTTCCAACAACAACGGAGATGAGACCATCGTCACTCCATTTTCTCGACAGGGCAATATTTGAGCAATATCCAGTCCTTCATATCAATATAAAAAGTGGAAGGAGGAGAAGAAGAAGAAGAATAGGGTTGAGACAGCGTCAAGTGAACAATAAACAAAAAAGTTACAAATGCATGGGTCTCTCCTCTTGATTTACCACGTACAAATACACCCCACACACCCTCGCATTTACTGTCTACCAAATTCAGGAGACAAACTTTCTAAACTCATTGTCAGTGGTGAGGACAGAGAAAGGAGGAGGAGGAGGAGAGACAAAGGCAAGATGGAGGAATAATGACTAACTATGACAATGACAAATAAATGGAGGATGGCAATGTAAATAGAGAATGGAGGAGGAAATGGGAATCAAATAGACAGTCGACACAGTTCTGCCATTATGTGTGTGTACTTTACTTTCCCTGTATTGTTTGACATCATGGGTGAACCAGTGTAGAGTCATCATCATATGGTTGAGGAAACTCGGTGGATGGTCGTGCTAATGTACAAGTTTTTTTTGGGATGCTGACTCAACCGCATTGTCATTTTTGTTGGTGGTGATGGTGGTTGTGGAGGGAACAATGTGACTCCAACGAGAGAAGGAGAGGGAGAGGGAGGGAGACAGGGTGAATTGCAAATTGAAAATAAATTATTCAACTCCGTATTCGGTGGTAATGTTCAAATATATTGTGACTACCATTACAATACATTGGAAGACTAGGAATGAGTTTGATAAATTTTGGAGAAATTGGGACAATTTGTATTACAACCAACATGTACGTGTCTAACAGTAGAGCACATAGTATTTTATGTGAACCCTATTTTTTTATAGGAAGGAGGAAGTACAATTAAAAAAATGAAGTGGTCCATAAGGACAAGTTGGGAGTCCCTGGTATGGGGCAAGGTCAATTTTACTCTTTCCCATTATGCGACACTCTCTCTCCGTGATAATGGCAGTGAACGGAATGTTTGCAGAGTGTCATTTTGAAATTCTGAGGAGACTCGTTCACCTATTCTCTATTGTTCCCCTCCTCGTCGTCCTCCTCCTTTATTTGTGTGTGTGGAGGAGAGTGGGGGTGGGGGGTAAAAAGGAACCATTTTCATTCTGAAATGACTGTATCATAACGGTGTCCTAACTTAACTACTCCGTGGATATAAGGTTTCCGTGGGTATGTAAAACTGTTTGAGTACCACCTATGTCTAATGTTCTGTTCTTATCATCATTAGTTTGTCACTAGGGTACACTCTGGGAAATGCAATTTAATATAATGTCCAACTTACATCCCCCTGCGAAGAGAGTGGGAGAAGATGAAGAAAAAATACTAAGAAAAGAATAGTCTTTTCCTTACCTGGCTCCGTACTCGCTTTAGTCCATTGATGTTCATGCTCACACTCAATCCCCTCGAATTTCCCCTCTTCCTTCGTCTTCCTCCATGTTGGAGCACAGTAGAATAGCTGTACGGGAGAAAAAGGGACAATGGAGAAAAATTTAGATTAAAATTCAATTAACTCGTTCATTCACACAAACACTCTCACGTACAACACTGTTGAAAACAAAAGTCGTACAACTGACTGTGTGTGTGTTGTTTTCGAGAGTGAGAGAGAAAGAAATTAACATTACAATTTACAATCACAATTCTCCTACAAATAGCCACACTCTCTGCATATTTTCCGTAGTTTTTGGAGAGAGTATTTATTTTTAACATTATAATTCTAGTGGAAAATTTATAAATACTTCATTTATTAATAAAAACCAACCTCTTCAAAAACATTCAGGCTGGAGGAGTGAAAGGAAAGAGAAAGCACCAGGAGAAAGGACCAATGGAAGGGATGACGTAAAACTTAAATACTGAAATTTTAATAATAAAAGGGGAAAACTGTGGTAATAATAGTGCTAAACACACACAGTACACACATTACTCTCGTCCACCACACTTCCTACACTACAATTTTGTATACAGTTTGTACAATCAATCTTGAGGAATCTTAACTTTAATCTAAATTGTCAACACGCTCTACTGTACTACATCATAATTATGACGCCATAATGAAAACATACATTTCACACACACTACAATACACAGAGACAGAGAGAGAGAGAGAGATTACAACAACAACAACAGCAGAAGCCCTCCCATCATAATGACCATGACCATGTGTCCAGCACTGAAATTAATGAACCTCCTCAGCCACACCAACCACCACCACGTCATCCACATTTCCACATCCAAGACACAATTTCCACACTATACGTATACGTGTATGAGTGGAGGCTTTTAAACACACAGTCATCATCATGTTGATTGACTCAACATTTCATTATGTAGGAAAGCGAAAGCGAGGAGGAGGAGAGACGGGGACAGAAGAAGAGGAGGCGGAAAGCGACTCTACTCATTCCACGCTCAGATTCCATGGCAAACAAAATTCACACAAAATGATGTGACACATCCACATGCCTCCAAGCACACACACACACACACTCGTAGTCTGTCCAAGCCACAGAGTCACAGTCAAGCCAAAACATTGTGGACACACTGTAAAATGATCCGTCAACGCCAGGTTCGGCTGACTAGAATCGAGAATGTGGGACAACAACGACAATTCTCGTCTCCATTGAAAACATGCGAGAGAGAGACGAAGTATGTGGTCATGTGGGCAAACTATTCATCAGTGTAATACAAAAGACAGAGGAAGTGGGTGAAAGACACAGAGAGAGAGAGAGAGGGAGAGAGAGAGTTACATGCATGCAAAACATTAATTATAATTTATTATCCTTGTTCTACCAACCAACCACACACACATTCACCCACTCGCTTTCTCTCACATGATATTAACAAATGTTCGTTGGATTCCCCTTTGGGAAAGGAAACAGTTAAATAGAAGCTTACCAAGAGAACGACGCTGATGAAAGCCACGCCAATCGCCCCAGCCACCGTCACAATTTCAATTACAGGAGGTAGTGAAGAGAAAATCATCATTATGAACAATGGGGAGGGGGAAGAGAGAAGAAAAAAGACAGAAAAAGTGAAATGTGCGTTGACTGCCAAAGAGAAAAAAAACCCTTCAAACACACACACTAGAGACAGAGAGAGAGAAATACGCAAGAGAAAGACATACACAACCGATTGCGGTCACTCGCACGAACCGATCTGCAGCAGCACTTTGCAATAATCTCTCAAAATCCACGTTTCCCCCTTCACTCTCTTCTCTCTCTTTACCTTTCTCTGAATGTGTTTGATGAGATGACAATTAAGACGAGGAGGTTAATCAAAAATCCCTCTGGCCACAAATGGAGTCAATTTTCATCGTTCCAGTATAACCTTCCAACTAGAATTACACGTCACTGTATACTTTTCATGGAGGAGGAGTGAAATCCTCGAGTCATGTGGTCCACCATCTGGACACAGACAGGATCTGCAGTATTTATTTCTTACTGAAAAATTCAATGGGTAATCTTCAAAGATATTTCCCTTCACCGTTTGACCTTCACAGTCAAAACAAACTCACGATGGTCAGTGACAAAGTATTTTCATCACACAATAATTGAATCTTTATCACCCACGAGGTTTTACCTCCACCTTGTCAAAGGTCAGACAAGAATCCTGTCTCCTCCCATGTCCACTTTCTCTCTCTCACTCTTTCTTCTACACAAACACACACGAACACACACAGTCAACTGGATTGAGGAAAAACTTTTTGAGAGGCGGAGAAAGCACGGAAGAAAGTTTTCCTTTTATTTTTCTTGTCCCACGTCTGAGTGAGATGGATATACAGTCAATGACTGGACTTGGATTTTCGTGAGTGAGGATGGAGTGGAGAAAATGCTTTCAATAAACACTCAAACACACGATCACTGTACGTACACAAAACAAAGATTTTATTCGGACGTTCACTGTACCCCCTTTTTAATTTTGTTCCATGTAGTTAATTCCAAAAATACTGGAATAATCAATAGCAACACCAAATCCTTCCTTTGTTTATAACTTGATCGAGTTGACTGGAATACAATTAATAATTTATTGCTCCAAAGGAAAGTCAGGGGAAAGTAAGGGGGATTTTTTTATACTTGGGGTATGGGTGTTTTCGTTCGTTTTGTTGATAGGCCAGTGGAGGAAGAAAAGTCAAATGTGGAAAGCTCTTTGAAGCACTTACGCTAACGAAATGAACGAGGACGAAAAAAAATGTTCACTCTTCGACTCTCTCTTTCTTTCTAGACACTTTGGTGTGTACCCTCCGTTCTCCATGCACTCCTTCCTTACACTGCGCTAGAACAGCCACACTCCACAATATGTGTGTGTGTGCACTACACACACTGTGTAGTGAGCATTGGGAGAGAGTCGCTACTCGCTCTATAGCATACACACTTGTGTTATGTATGTGTATGCTGGAAGAGAGTACTGTCTACACTGGATACAGACAGTGCTGGATATTATGGCTGGTGAATATCAGTCCTCCCTATTCATTGGCCTGTTCTTTCTCTTTCTGTGTGTGTGTCTTGTCCTCCTAAAGTTTATTTTCCCTTCCTCAGCAGCAGAGAAACAGGAGTTCGTGTATAAAAAAGTGAGCGCGGAAAACCCTTATATCTTGATCCCTAACACTCTCGCACTCTTTTTGTCTTTGTGTTCGTATGTATGCTTGTGTGATGACGAGTATGACACGACGGTATGGGAAGTGAAAGGATGGAGAAAGTGGCGGAGAAAGAGCTTGATGACCATCCTCCTATGTCGTCCCGACAATGACCAAGAAGAGAATTGAACTCTCGCTTTCTCTTCGTTGACTGAACTGTGAGTGAATGTGTGCATGTGTGTGTGTGTGTGGAAGGGAGACATGGACGTGTGGAGATGAAGATGAGGCATGACCTCTTGCTTTTTATTTCAAATGCTTTTATCCTTCCTCTTTCCATGATGCTGATAAAGGAAAAGGGAAGAATGTGTAGGGAAAAAATTGTCACTGCCTTTTCATTCTTGCGTGGCTGTGGATGTGCACTTTCTCCATATTGTGAGCGCTCTATATTTTTGTGGCTTCTACTTTCTCCCTTTCCATTTTAATATGATCATATTTCTCATTTTTCCTCCTGCTTTCTCCTCCTCCTCTTCCTTTCCTCTCCTCTCCGCTTCGTCATTGACTCGCTTTGGACCATATGGAATTATTGTGGAGCCATATCACATTGATACGAGCACCCTTTGCTTGCAAAGTAAAACTAGGAAAGGCAGAGAACCATAGTAGTGTACAAACTAGGCAAGAGTAAAAAGGATGTGGAGCAGAGTAGAGTATAGGGGAAGTGGAACAAACTTTTTCAAAGTGTAGGGAGGGAGGGAGGGAGGGAGGGAAAACGAGGAGGAGGATGGCTTGACGATTCCACAAACTTTGAATGCAAAGTCAACAAACTATATCTACATTCTACATGTATATATGTATATACTCTCATTTATACCAGGTTCAAAGGGAATGTATAATGTATCCAACTATATGAAAAAAATTGTATAATGAAAAAAATGCCATAAACTAAGGAGAGGGAATAGTCACTGGGTATGCACAACAGACCAGGAAGAATCAGAGAGAGAGAGAGAAAAAAGGAAGAAAAAAAGAGCGAAAAGCTGATGGGAAATTCAAAGTCTACGTCCCTCTCTTTCTCTAAAAATAAAATAGAGAAAGTCAGTCTCTGTCCAGTTCTCCGAGCCTCTCTCTGTTCTCTTTTCTCCATTTCTTTTCCAGCTGTTTGGATTCTCCTCATGTGGATACAGAATGAGTCTAATTGTAAGTCGAAGCTGGAAACGCGTATGTGTGAGAGTGAGTGTGTGTGTGTAGCCTTTGGTGGATTTGAGGATGGGTTTTAAGGCATGTCCAACACATGTCACTGTAATATGTATCTAGACCTACTATGTATTTGTCTTCCTCTCCCTCCCCCGTTCTCTCCGTTGTCTCCTCCTTCCCCTTCCATACATGACCATGTCCCATGCAATCCCATTCGAGTAGAAAGCTTTATTGTAGCATATGTTCTCTTCTTTCTCCACTCTTTCCCCTTCTTTCTTCCTTCACCTATCACCGAGAGAGAGAGGGAGAAAAGCAGAGGGAAGGTATGGTTTAACTTTTGCATTCCCTCTTGCATGACACACAGACACACACAAAGACACACAATTCTCTACTCATTCCTGTGTAAATTTACGTGATAAATAGCCCTTGCAGCCTGAATGGATGCGTGCATGTGATTGTGTGTGTGTGTTATGTGCACGTTACCTTACGTCTCATGATTTTTCCACAATTTTCCTTTCTCTCTCTTTCTCTCTACTTTCCCCTTGACGAATCGTGGAGGAAACGGAGGCACATTGAGCTGTTTCTCAAAGTGTCATGTGTGTAAGTGTGGAATAAACGCAATGTTGGACTGGTGTGTGTGTATGTGTCTGGAATGCTGGAATGGAGTGCATGTCGATCAACAAAAAGATATCCTCTCCATATGGCCCCATTTTGGGTCTATTCTGGAGTATTTCAAAGTACAGATTAGGATGTGTGTGTGTGTGTGTGGTTCTGACGGACTTCTATCCATTTGTTAAGAATTTTGGAAAGCAAAGGAAAAATGTACCCGACCCCTCCTCCCTTCATTCCTTCCCGTCGTCCCTATCCTCCCCTCATTTTTCTTCTTCAATAGAAAGTGTAAATGGATGGTGCAAAAAAGTATTATATTTTTAGCAGCTCAGCTCCTCCAGTCCCAGCTTAAGTTTAGTTTGGCTATACACTAAGGAGAAAGTGAGAAGGGGAAAGCGGTTGATCTGAGAGTTGAGGCTCGTCCTCTATTATGATATAAAATGATAGTATATCACACACACTCCTCTCTCTCTCTCTTTCTCTCTCATGAAAATCGATCGGTTGAACAGAGGACCTCAACACATGGAAGCAAAAACACAGAAGACGACGAGAAAAATGGAGAGAGATAGAGAGAAAGTGTTAACAAGGTCTTAGTTATATGCCAGAATAGTGTGGTATGGTGTGTGTACAATAGCGAGAGGATCGGTAAAAAGAAAATGAAAGGCAATATGAAGAGAGAGAGAGGCAGAGGAAGAGGAAGAAATGTTGTTTTTGTTCAAAGGAAAAGAATAGAAAATATTGAAGCCTCTTTATTCTTCTCGTTCACTTCTTACACAAGTACCGAGTAACCCAAATAAATTTCCTGGTGTTTTGTGAGAAACCGGGAAACTCTATTTTTTGGAAGAATCAAGTGTGAAAATTATTGTTACAATTATACGGACGAGGAAGGGGCGGAATTCATAAAATGTTTACGGTATCTTATGATGTGAAGGAGCCGGAGTCCTTTAAACCACAGTTCTATGAACTGGAAAGAAAATGGGGGGAGGAGAACTTGGCCTTTTATTGTATTATTCTTCTCCTTTTTTTATTCTTTTGTTTCTATTTCTCCACGTCAAGTCCATGTTAAAATGTGATATTCCATGTCTTACATGTTTCAAATAAAATGTGTGTGAGGGAAAGAGGGAATGATGCTGAAAAATAAGTGTATTCATATCTACTTTTCTCTTCTTGTCTATCCTCTGCGATCTGTATTGGCAACTATTATGCCCTATGGCTTTCCTTCCAAAAAAAACGTTTTTTGTTCATGTCCTCTCTTCCTGAGAAGGGAAAGAACAGGGAGGAAAGAGCTTTACAATCCCCGTCGTTATTACATCTCCTAAGCTTTTTTACTCGGGTGTGTCTGTCTCGGGGAGGGCAATAAGATGTTTTTTATAGTCGCTATATCATCTAGTCACCATCCTTTCTCTCTTTCTTTCTTTTGTGTGTTCATTCTCCAGTTTTTGATTTTTTCCTCCTCCTCCTCCTCCCCCCTCTCCCTCTTCCTTTATCTCGAGTCCAAAAACATCTTCTCCTTGTTAAGGTTGTACTTTTATGGACTTACCGCCCTCCTTCCTCCCCGCCCACATCCTCTCCTTATTACATGCCTTTTTTACAGTTGAGAGCTGTCGTGATACGGAAATTGCTCTATTGTTTTCATGTAATAGCCCAAAGGGAAAGGAAAGAGAGGAGGAGGATCCTTGGATTCTTATTCAATTTCTATCATTTATTTAGTCTCTCAGGGGAAGAGCCGACATCATCAACAACAACAACAAAAGAGACAAGCGAGAAAGAGGGAGGCAAAGGGAAAAAAGAAGAGACAAGCCGCTGTTGATTTCTCCTCATTTCCTTCTCTTTGTCTGTGCCTCAGTTTTTTATATCGAATTTTGAACGACACTTCTTCAGTCATAAAGGAAAGGAAGGAGGATCATACAGAATGCAGAATTTCATACAAATTTAAATCAGTTTTGATCATGTAGGAAGAGAATCCATTTTTATTCACATGTTTTATGCAGCATCCACTCACTTTCTGATGTAAGTGTCTAGTGTAGTATGGCTGCGTGTGTGTGAAATGGTTGAACACTTAAAGTACGTATGCATACTGCATTTGCTCTGAATTATTCTCAAGCTTAGCCCCCTGACTTCTTTTTCAGGAGGTTACGGTACTCTTCCATTTACTTGATCACATTTCTCCTGTTTTGAATTTTCAAGAAGGATTTTGTACACAGACAAATAGAGGATTGTTTTTCACTTAATCTCGCCCCTGCAAAGAATTCAGGGAGTTTAAACCCTGGAATATAAGGAATTTAGAAAATGTTCAATTTTGTACACAAGAAGAGAAGGAGGAAGAAGATGGGCAGGAGAAAATGTTTCAAATGAAACCTGGAATCGTCCAAGAAATGTTCAGCTTGAGATGGATCAAGACAAGTGGAAGGAAGTGGGAGGTGAGAAGATCAAGAATGTCATGTCTTCTTTTACATGTGTGTATGTGTGTCATGAATGAATGCATGCCATGCATTTTGTGAATAATTAAGCGGTTGCTCTGTTCACAAGGACTGCAGTGAGACAAGGAGGAGAAAGCGGAGTGTGTGGAAGGTGGGCTTTTTTGTGGATGGTTCAGATCGATGTGATAGTGAAAAGGACGAGGCAGAAAAGGGATGAATTATAAAAATTTTGATTAAGCTTAAACAACTCTTCTCCCATCTTAATGAACAAAGGCAGGGAGAAGAGAGTTGGGGAGGGGGCTGCGTGTGTGTGTGTCTGTTGAAATATACATGGAGAGAGACGGGTCATATCAACTTGCTTAGGAACAATGCAAGATGCTGTGGAGGAGAACGTCAAACTTTCTTTTTGACCTACATTACGACCAGGACTGACTTTGACTGGGAATCTTCTTATTTCCGGGTGATTTATTGAGATTTAGATACATCTATACGTGCTATATGTGAATGAGGATCAAAGTCAACGCTCCGTAGAATTTTGACCGTTCTTTAAAAGGTCGAATGGTTTTCCGTCGACAGTTGCAGTCAAACAGAGAGAGAGAGAGAGAGAAACTTGAATTTAGGAAAAAAAGAACAAAACATTTTGTATTGTATTGTTGATGGAGGAAAATAAGAGGGAGAAAGGGGCGAGTTACATAATCGACCATGATTTTTCAATGAAGGGAAAATCCGCAGTGTGCCTCCTCCTGGAAATTTATGTGAAGTCTCCAGAGAGAGAGAAAAAAACTTGTGTGTTTTTTTTCTCCTAGATACAAGATTAGTCTATTTATCTCTCCACTCCCTTTCTCTCTCCTTTCTCCAATTCGTTGGTCAAGGGATGTTGTTGATGAAGAAGAGAAAGAGAAAGGACTGATGAAAAAGGGAGAAAGCAGAGAAAGACATTAGCCGCAAGAGCAGACCACACACTAAATGGGCTTGACTAAATGAAAAAAGAGAAAAAGATGTTTGGACAGTTTGTTGTGTTTTTTGCACTATTTTTTTCTCCCTCTAAGTTACATTACATGGCACTGTTTAGAGGATACATTCTCTCCTTTTTTCCTCGTCTTTCTCTTCCGCTTCCTGGTTGATTCTTCTGGTTCTGGTGCTCTTATAGAGATAGAGAAAGAGTGAGAGGCTGTGGAACTCCTGTGACTCATTGGACAACTTGTTGTGTGTTTTCCTTTCTACTCTATTATTTATTATGCCGAGGGCTCCCATAAATTGGGATCGGATTAAAACGAGACGAATGGCCTGGAGAGTGTAATAAAGTGCAATAGAAAACAAACTAATACAGTCTCATATGTAAAAATACATTATACATGGAGTAGTCTCGTCATTGAGGACCGTGTAATTCTTGTAATTTATGGATTCTAGCTTTGAGATTATTTTAACTACACGCAAATTTTTCTGCAAAATTGCATAACACGAGGTTTCACTAATATATTTTTTGAATACAAGGAGAAAGGATTTAAAAAAGAAATCCCAAATAAAAACAAGTTCTCATTGCTTTACATACAAAAAATAATTTCAGATACGTTCAAAGAGACACATAATTGGCAGTTTTGTTAATTCAAGGAATTTCCAAAAAGTTTCAAAACTCGGAGAAAATATCGCGTACCCTAATATGACGAGTACACAGTTTAAAGTTTTGTACTACGCTAGATGCTTATGGTAGTGTGCGTGTTTCCTAGAATGTAATTAATATTCAAGAAAAATTGATTCAGTTTCACTCGGTTGGCATCACGCAGCACATCGAATTTAATCACTTGTCAATTTCTTAATTTACTCTCAGAAGGGACCACCACTGGAGGAATCCCTACTGACAAGGAAATAGAGCGGAGGAAATGTGTGTATTTTTATTTTTTAAAAATGAGGTCAGGGGGTTAGGAAGTGTGAGATTAAAATTTCATGGTTGAAAAAATTTGAACTGGAAGATTTATTCTCTTTTAATTTTATAGGTCTAACATTCCCCCTTGGCTCGTATATGTACATGTGTACTTTTTTTGAATAATTTCTCACAAACTAGTAAATGAGATAAATGACTACAGCAGCCTGAAACTTGGTAGAGAGAGGGAGGGAGAGTGAGTCGGTTCAAGGCAATCCCTTCCGTTTTTCTCTGAAGTGTAAAGTTTTTGGGCTATGGTGGACCCTCACTTGGGATTCGGATTACGAATGACGTCGTTCTCTCTCTCTCTCCTCTTCTTTGAGTTTTTATGGATGAACCTAACACTCCCTCTCTCCTTCCTCATCCCCAACTTTCCATTCAGCCCAAAAAACGAAAGAGTGAAAGTCAGCCCGGATTCTTCTAGCGAGAGATATTTCTTCAAATTTTTATTGCAAACCTCCCTGGAGTGTATCAACGAGAGAAGAGAGGAATAGCGGAAGTCAGGATATTTCTGCTACTTCACTCTATGCCCTTTAGAAAGGGGAGAGAAGACATCAATTCATTTAAGGCGGCTTTAAAATAAATTAAAGAGTGTGAAAAAGCGAGAATTTATTAGGACAAGGAAAGGAGGGGGGCTCTGGTCATCCGAGGATTTTTCAGGGAAAGAGAGACTCAATTTAGGGATACTTACCAACCTCCTGGATTTTCCAAGTCTATTTTCCAACCCCCCTCGAATCCTGCCTGTGTGTCTGAGAGAGAGAGCGGGAGAAAGGGAGTGAGTGTGTGTGTGTGACTTAGGCTTTAATAAAAATTTCAATTTCTTTTCCAACTGAAGGAATTTTCTACTTTGGGTCCATCTTTTTCCAAAAATCTTCTGTAAAAATGGGGGCCCAATGCCACACACACACACAAATATATATCCATTTCCCGAGGGACAGGGCTAGAAAAGAAAAAGATTTTTTTACCATTCTATCTTCACTCCAAAGTCCAGGCTCTACTCTACAGTCAGCCGGTCTTTCACACGAATAAAGTGGAGAGAGGAATGAAGAGGAGGAAGAGGACTGTCAAAAGTTTTCCAGTGCCATTGTCAAACCAAGGTCAGGCTAGGACGACTACTTGGTCGGAATTGAAATGTGACAACTAATCTCATCATCACTGCGTGTGTGTGTGTGAGGGTGAGGGTGAGGGGACGAAGGGAGTGAGTGGCCTTTGAAAGGATTGTAAAAAGTAAGTCATTGACAAATCGAATGTAGACTGACGTCCATCCTCCTCCTCCTCCTTCCTCCTCTTCTAAACTTGAACTTCAAGAATTGGGATTTTCAAAAATTTTGTTGAATTAAATTGAACATTTAAAGTGTGGGGGACTTATTTAAAGATAAATAACTGTCATCCTGTCTGTCCAACAAAAATTCCATCAAATTGTCCCTATTGAATTCCGAAACAAATTGAACTGTTCTTTCTATGCAAATGCGGATCTATTCCTTTTCATGAGCTACGAATCCTTCAATTTACGAGGACCATTTTCCATTTTCATTGACACGAGGCACAATTTGATTGCGAAATTCTGCAAATATTATTTGCATACAGAATGGGTGGGTGTGTGAAAATTACCTGGATATTTCCTCATATAATCGTATTAAGCCTCGACAGCACTTTTGTTCGGTATGGTGGGGAGGAGGAACGGGGAGGAGGATAGGGATGAGATGCGATTAGAACTTGATTGAAATATTAAAATGACATTAATGACTTCAATTTCAGCCACTGTCGACCCATTCCACTGCTCCCTCTCTCGCTTACTCCCACTTTCTCTCGAAAGAGCCAACCCCTCCTCCTCCTCCTCCTCTCTTTATGACTCTCTTTAAATCCTCTTGTATACGACCGTCATTCCAAACAAAATAAATGTTAAAAGAAGAACCTCCTTTATACTTTCTCCCTCACACATACACACACACATGCACTTTTCCTCGGAAAATTGAACACTGTAAGAGCCACTCCAAATGACTTTCTCTCCTAATCCTCTTCTATTCGAATCCTCCCCACTGAAAGTGTCTGTCAAGCATAATTCAAATGTATATTTAAATCACACACTTTCACCCGAGTAAACTTTTCGCTATCCACCCTTCTCTCTCCATCTCTATATGTGCGTATATGGAAGTAATCCCTGGACGTTTATCAAAGTCATTTCAAACAAATTGCACAATATACCTGGGAAAAGGTGAGAGAAAGAGTGAAAAAGAGGCTGGGATTGGAATGGTGGGTTGTAATAAATTTGATATTAAGATGACGTTGGGAAGAAATGAGAGCTACAAAAATAGAGAAATCCATTTAATCCGGACACACCACCAAGTCTAATCTACCGACAAGATGTAAATGACGGTGTACAGGGGAAAACAAGACGGGGAAAAAGGAGAGAGAAACAGAGTGCACGGGACGAGGGATCATGTTCTTACTTATTTTTCAAAATCCTTTTTTAGCCTTACCCCTCCCCTCCTCCGAAAAACTCCCATTGCTCTCTCTACTTTGTTCCGGCTCTTTAGTCCTCACTCCATTTCACGATGAGAATGAGTGGAGGCATTGAATTTCTGAAACCTGGTCTGATTTGGTGTAGAGAGAGTAGAGAGAGGAGGAGGGATTGCTTTCTCCTGCACATCCGTTCCAATTTTTTTATGTTTGTTCCATTGATGGTGGTTTCATACACCCCGGTTGGATTCAGTTTCCCAGATTTGACACAATCTCCCAATTTATATGGGTGCGGGGGAAGGTTTTTTTTGTCGACAATCTTTTCTCCTTGTACTTTCTCTTCGTGTATTAGTGTAGTGAAAGTGAGAGAGTGGGTTTGGATGGAACATCTCGTTTTCTCCTATTTTATTTTTACAAGAAGATTCTCACCCACTTTCTCTCTCTCTTTTCTGTGCTCATGCCTTTGTCCCCCCGTCTGTTCCAATACTCAGAATATAGAAAAGAAAAAGTTGTGTGGACATTTAATTTAAAAGGGAAACAATATGGTGACGCACGTGGTGTAGCCTCTTATTTATTTGTTTGTGTGAGTCAACCGTATTATTTGTGACTGAACCCACGACCTGAATTAATAAAAAGATTTCTTTGTTCAATTATTTTATTTCTATTTGTGGGTCAAAGTTGGCTTTGAGGCTGAGCCACATGTAAAGTACTTACGGTAAGTCATATAGAGGGAAAGAGGTCATGGGGGTAAAGGCTGAGTCAGGAGTCCTGTCAAAATGGTGTAGCATTTTAGTTGGCTCAACAAGATGACACTCTCATTCCTCCTACTGTTAATACATACTCCATGTGCAGAGTACTTCCACGAAGGCGGCCGAGGTGAATAACGTGAATACATATGGCCTTCGTAACAAAAAATATGGGTATGGGAAAGTAATATGCTTTCCCCTTTAAAAATAATAATGGAAAATGAAAATGGAAAAGTAGGAGCAGCTGGTGAATGTTGAAGGAGGAGGAGGAGGGAGGAGAATTGTAACTTTTGTAAAATTAAGTTACAAGTCTCAAAGTTCCTTCCCTCATATAAACTTGTATAACCATATTAAATTATATTTATACACATCCTCCTTTTTTGGAAGGATGAAGAAGAAGAAGAGAAAGACGGGTTGATGTATGAAGAGAGAGAGTGAAAAATGGGATAGAGGAGAGAAGGAGGAGAAAGAATGAAGAATGAAAATCTCCATAATAATGCTCTTGTAATGGGATTAGACGCTTGACTCCATGACTATGACGTTAGCCTTGATCTAGCTTGGCTCCGCTGGTTGTATAATCTGATGATATTATAATCCTATTTTCCTCCTCCTCATTCTTTATTTTCATGAGGATTCCTTTCCCCCTCCTTTCATTATCCTATTTAGTACATAAAAAGTAGCTTTCCTTCTCCTCCTTTTTAAACCGAGTAAGGATGTTTGTGAATTGAGGGAATTGTAAAAATATACAAACGTCACAATACTATTCTGTATACGGATCATTTATGGGAGGTAATATGGAGTGTAAGAATTCAGACAAACGACTTTTTTAATATCAATTTGACCGCCCACTGTTCCTCCTCATTCTCCGAAACTCCAAAACGGCAGGAAGGCTGATTTAACACCAGTCAAAGGATGAAGAAAGGGAGAGAGAGAGGAGGAGAAAGTTGAGAACAATAAAAAGAAAGCGGACGAGAAAGAACTTCAAAATGTGTTATTTTCATGTCATTCTCTCACTTTATACGATTGTAGAAATGGCTTTGTTGTATTTTATTTGTGCAAAATCTCCGGGAAGCGAATTTTATTTGATTTAATAATCATAAACGTTTGTTGAGGGTTCCAGTCCTGACCTGTGATGTGTATGTGATGTGGAGGATTAATTACCTCATGAAGAACAAAGGAGGTGCAACAAGGGGTGGTCTCCTTGTAAGAGAAGAAAAAGATTATGGAGTGAAATGAAGAGGGGAAGAGAAAATGAGCCGATAAATCCTTCTTTCTCTAAATCCTTTCTATTTGTGGGGCAGTCAAGGGCATGGGTATGAGATACACGGCTTGGGAACGATGACCTTTGAAAACCTTGAGATGGGTTGTGCATAGTTGTGGATACGGAATGGGTTTGCATACGTAAATAATATTTATTAAATAGGAGGCATGTTGAATAGTAGACTGGATTTGAATGGAATTTCGGGAATGTATTGTCCAAAAAATGCACATGAATAGAATTGTATTGGTAAGAATAAAGTGAAGAGTGTACGTTAGTCGTGGGAAGAATAGAATTTGGAAAATTCCATTATTCTCAAATTTTTCTTGAGGAATGAAGAGGAAGAATTGTGTCAATTGTGCTCCTTACATGGAAGAGTGACTACAATTCCACAATTCTTTCTCATGAATACTTTGTGGCTCCTTTGAAAATCAGACATTCAATAACAAAAATAAATTATCTGATTTTAATTGTATCAGTTCTGAATTATATCAGGAACAAAATGTAGCCATTCATGAAAATTGTGAATGTTCTGTTACAACTTTTTGAAAAGATTTTGAGTTTTTCCTAGATATTTTTACCATGACCTTTTATACTTAAATTTGAAATTTTCCCAGAATCTTCTTTCACGTAAAGTTTCTCCGTTCTCATAATTAGATTTTAATATTTGAAAAATTAGAAAGTAAAAAAGCGGAGCAGTACATGTCATAAAATGTAGGAAAGTAAGATCAAAGTGGAGTCATCGTTAGACCAATTTAGCGTTTCTTATTTATTCACAAATTAAATTATGACTAAATATTCATACTTACTCGATCCACACACGCACACACATCTGTGAAAATGTTTAGCGATACAAACGTTTAAAAGAGGACTTTGTGTAGCACACAGACACATCTGTATATATAGAAAGTCTGTAAAAGTCATAAGCATGTTAACATTGTTAGACAGTCCCAGGAATAAAAGTCTTTTGTGAGTCAGTTAAACAAGTCCACTTTTCATAATGCATGTTTGATGTATTATGGAGAATTTTGAGAATGGAAGCTTTTTGAAATTTTCAAAAAGCCTTTTTGCTTTTGGGTTTCCACAAGTATGGCTTTTCCATTTATAGCAAAATCCACACTCATTTTCTTCCTCTCTCTTTCACTCTACGACATACGTCCCATATTCAAAGTGAATTCAAAGGAAATGCCTGTGTGTCCTTCAAATTTCACATTTTGCATACTTTGCAAAAAACATAGTTTTGTTGGGGCTGCGCTGTGTCTCCCCTCTTTCCCCGACTGTGTCTGTGTCTATGGGATTCTATTAAAGGAAAGTGATTACAGAATAGACAAAATTGATATCCATATTCCCGTATCCCCATGAGATTTATGTTCATCAAATCAGGGGAGCATCAACATCGTCATCGCCCCCTCCCTTCCTCCCCTTAAACAAAAAAATTACCCTTCAAAAGCCCTCAGCTGTCAAACAACTCAGTCTTGACAGGTTGTAACGAACATGGAACTTGTTTATCCCTTCTCGTAATGAAGCGTGATTCAAATCCACACACACACGTGCCATGTTTGAACGTATATAGGCATAAAACGCATACATACAAAATAGACCTAATTAGAGCTCCCTGGATCACTGGACAAGGGAGAGAAGAGGGGATCTGGAGTCTTTTTAGACGTGAGGTTGATGTGGCAAATGAAGGGAGAGAGAAGGAAAAGTTACAGTTATCTTCAGGCAATTTCCAGTCTCGCAGTCCGTCTAATGTGCACAGTCTGATATTTTCTTCCTTCACAAAAGCTGGATGGAGAAAGGAAGAGAGAGAGACAGAGAGAGAAAGTCCAGGTTTCCCTTTATCTGTATGGAAAAAAATAAACTAACTTTGACCACAAGGCGATTGCATGTGTGTGTGGGTGGTTGAATGGTTGTGGCTGGACTTTTTGTGGATAGTCATCGAATCGTCATTTTTTGGGTGTGTCCGAATGGAATGCATATGTAAGGTCGATTGCATGGCATTGAAATTGGAAAAAGGTTCCTCCAAATTAAATTACCTAATCCATTCAATTGGATCGAAATTCAATTTGGGTTTCTTCAAAAAAAAACTTTTAGGATAAGAGAGATTCTTTGTGGGTTGTTCTTGAAACTCTAGAGCAGTTCGTTAAGTCCACCAACGATCCTTGGATGAAGTGTGAGACAAGATTTTAACTTTCTTTTTTATACTAGGTTGTTTTTTCGAGGAAAATTTCCCTCTCAGGTTTCCACACCCTCAAAACCCACACACATGTGTGTGTGTGTAGTCAAATTTGAAGTTTTTCGAGTAACTCTTATGTTCGCGTGTGAAATCGAATCTGTAGAAAAAATCTGTGTAAAGAAAGAGCGCCGAGAGAACGATTTTAATGTTATCGCGTGTAAATAGCAATTGATGAGACATTTTTTATTCAATTGAGCACAATGAATAGTAAATTATTTCTTTAAAATGTATTTTTGATATCCACACAAAAAATGTATATATATATATACTCGTCATTACAATGTGATGAGTCATTATAAGTAGCGGCGTGTAATATAATAATAGTGTGTTCATTCAAAGAGAATCTTCACATATACAGATTCTTTGCTGGTTCAAAGATCACGAGTTTTGTTTGCACATTTCTAAAATCTTCTATAAATTGTATATATCATCCTTATAGTAATTTTATAGTCATACATTTATAAATATTTACATGTCATCTTTTTCGTCTCTTTTCCCTTCTTTTTGTCTCCCTCTCTTTGTGAAGAATGTACTGGACTATTACACTTGGCTATACCCTAGTTCTATCACACAGTGTTACAATTAATACATGTCATCATCACATCACACACACAAACTTACATTCGTGTATAAATAATTCTTTTAATTTTTTTTGTATACACCATCCTCATATCCCGTACTATGCTCTACTGATACAATACAACAATGCTAAGTAGGATTTAATTTTGTAATATAGTACACAGTACAAATATCAAGAATTAGGCCTTTGTCCCTCCCAACATTCCCTACTAGCAAAAAAAATGTCATTTGTTTTTTTAAACTCCTGTCCCTCCCATCCTAATCAAAATGGGTGTCCCGTAATATACCGTGAGCACATTTCAAATTCAACCAAGAAAAATATTGAGAATAAAACTGTACAATAAATTTTTTTCCCTCCTTTTTGACTCTGACCAAAATTTCCAAACCCCGATCATCACCGAAATTAATGCGTCATTTAATTATTTTACAAGTATATATTTACCATTATAATTTTTTCCTAAATTACTTGATTGTTTTCCAGTACTCACTATAAATCACATTTACCCATTTTTTAAAAAATACTCTGTCGAAATTTTGATAAGTGTTTACAATTGTCTTTTTTAAATTTTTTAGGAAACAATTTCTAGTGATAGTACTTATATCCCCTTAAATTCATGTGCTCCAAACAAAATGAAATACATAAGTAGGTAAATTTAATCGATGATGACACACAGGCTTCAGGTAATACACCATAATTATGAATTGACATCATCATGACAGAATGGAGTATGGACTAAAATAATGACATCCAAAGTCCACACATTGTATACAAGAAGACAGTCCAGTTGGCTCATCCATTTAATTCTCATTGATTACCTGTTGTCCACACAATGTGGAGGAAGGGGTAGAGTTGTACATAATGGATTATGATGAGAGGAAACAATACAGTACAAAATTACACACACAGTTACTTATATAAGTAGTACTCATTAAGTACATAGGTACAACAGGGAGAAAGTCGCCTGGAGGAGTTGCGTCGTGAGGAATTGTACAAAAAAAGAGAGAACAAGACAAAAGACAATTGAGATAATGTTACAATTTCTCCCAAAATTCATACATGATTATCCTTACAGTACAGTAGTATCATAAGTTTGTCTAGCAAAATTATATTTATCCGACATGTTTGTTGTAAGACTAGACAGGATGTTTTTTTTCGACAAATACTACATTTCTACTAGAGACACTCGAATGTTACAGCCGACACAAAAGTAGTTGTATGTACAAAATAGACATTTCATAAAATGTCATAATAATTATTTTTAACAGGCAAAATTTCCCAGTTCATTTCATTTTCAGTATGTTGTAGGATAAGTAGATGAGTACTTCATCAAGTTTTCTTGTCCACTCTCCATATTTTCATACACAAAAATTCTATTCATTAATTATAAAACAACAACTAAATATTTCCATTCTACTATCTCTCCTCCTCCTCAACTTTTTGTATCATGGAGTCAAACAGTTGAATGGATATGTGTGGAGTGTCTGTAATAAATAATTGACATTCAGTTCAATTATTCAATAGCACAATTGAATGAAATTCACACACATTCCTTTCACTTTACTCCGTGAACAACTTTCTCCTGTTAATAATGTACTTGCAGAACAAAGACAACCATTTGGAATTCACCGATCACGGCTCATGTGATGAGTGTGACACCCAAAAAAAACATTCTGACAACATACAATTGACTAGATATAATGTATAATAACAGTATTACATAGTAATTAACAGTTCAACCGATGCCATTTCAACTACGTATTGTAGTGTGTTTGGAGTGTGGAGTGGCATGGAGAACACAAAAGTGCAATCAGAGTGGACCCCTATGATACAATCTTTTCTTCTTTTATTTTGTATAGGCATGTTAAAAGTTAAAATGAAATATTTGTTACGTTTTGTCTCATTTACTCTATTATGTATAATATTTTATGTAAACTTTTAAACACTTTGTAAACGGATGACTATTACAAAATTCTAAAATGCTCTACCTCGTCGCGTACACATTTACTTAAATATGAAAACCAAACTGCGTAGTACATTCTTTACACTTTTTAATACTCTCATTGTCTAATAAAAATAATGTCTAGCCAAGTATGAATTTAATAGTTTTTTTTCTTTGTCGGCTTTTCAGACGGCCGTGGCACTCCCAAAATATGTAGGCCGTTGAGTCAACAATTAGAAATGAAGGATGGATATTCTTTTAGTTTGTGTACATTCGTACATATCTCTTAAATATTGTTTGATTGTAAGTGTAAAAATCCAAATCATAATTTTTTAATTGTAAACATAATTACTATATGAACAATGAAACGTTTGGATTGTTTATCTCAAATTCTACTGGAGAAATGTGACTTCACATTGTACAACGATACATTTCTAAACTTTAAAACCATAATAATAAAAGTAAAAGGTAAAACAGGTTTGTGAGCGGCTCGGATTTTAAAAAATACAAAATATTTCGTATCCCCGTCTCCGGTCAATGACAACACAATTGACAGTGACTGCACTTTCTCCTCCTTTCTCCCTACATTTTCCTCACTACAATATCAATATCTTATTGTTATTTTTACACGTAAATATATTACAATAAATATAAGTATATTATATTATGCACAATTTCTTCAATTTTTTTAACCTCTTTGAACTTGCCCATTTTTAGAAAGACATGAAATTGAATGTGGGTTTCATAAAAGTTGCTTCACATTTCAAATACTACTTTCTCCTTTTTCCCCAGTAAGTGAAAGGTGTAGCCAGTAACCTTTCATCGTGACACAAAAATCGTTTCAAGTCTCCCTTTCTAATCTAACCAAAAAACTCATTGCTTGGAAGAAAACAAACTGAGATAATTTATCATTCTATACTTTCCCCCCAGATTCGAATACAATCATTCTGATTCTACTAAATGTACTTGGACTGAGTGTACAACATTGTACACAGTAAGAAATTCCCATCTTTTCAATTTTTATCATCATCCACTAATACAAAATATTCAAGTACAGAATTCCTGTCAACATTTAAATTCCAACCACTCCTCCACATCAAAAGATGATTCAAATTGCATTTTTTTGTATATACTCATTCCATTTCATCTCTTCATTCGTCCGTTCACATATCCTGATCTCTCTTCCAAATTTCACGGATGGTGAAATCCAAAGACGGCCTCACAACTCAAAATCTCTTACATTCTCTTATGTATGTATGTGATGAACTTGTCTCATCCAGACAAGAGAGTACCTAACTACACAAAAAAAGCTGAGGGAAAACGGGAAGGATGTCGTTTGACCTCTTTGACCTCTTCCTTCTAGCAAAGATTTTCCAGTCCACTCCCCATCATCATTCTCCTCCTACTCCTCCTCCTCATCCTTCCGTCTCCTCCTCTCCTCTCCTCCTTACATCATCATTGCACAACATCTATTTTAAATGATTTTCCTATGCTGTCTGAGAGTGTGTGGTTTATGTGTGTGTGGTTGTGTGGTTGTGGGAAAATGTGAGGCGAACACCATCATGATTTTAGATTGTGAAACAAGTGCAAAAGGCGATTCGTTTCAGTTGGCTGACTGACATGCTTGGCATTTTGACTCTGGAAAAAAAAGTCAATTTTCTCTCATTTCTCTATACATTACACCATACATTTTTCTGTGTACATATTTCAATCTGGTTCGTCCCAAAACTTGTACAACTAAAGCTTACATATTCTTATAAGATCCTCCTCCCTTTACAAAGTATACGGAACATTGTCCTCTAATTATATATACAAAAAAATCCACTACAATTTTACAAGAGAGAGAGAGAGAGAGTTACAGGAAATCCAGACGTAAACGAAAAGAGAAAAGGGGGCGGAGAGAGAGCAGATTGATTCTCAAGCGTTTTCCCTGGTTTTTTGATATATATACACACTTTACAAAAAAATTGGCTGGAAAGTGGGTGAATTGATCATCTTTCCCTTTTTCAACCCGCATTAGAGAGGGAGGGGAAAAAGTCTGTGGATAAAAGTATGTATACAAGACATACATAGGTATACACAGAAATGACATGACTTTGTCCGATTTTTTTCAACACTTCAGTATTTACCGACCGTACTACATCAATAATGTAATGCGAGTCACTCTCAACGCAGTTCGAGAGAGAGAGAGAGAGAGAGAAACTTTTTTCAACATAAGGCCATGGCAAGTGGCGAGTTATGAGAGCGAGTATGTCTCTCAAAAATCTATATCATCGTCTAGGAATAGTTCACAGCTCAAATCTTTATGATTTACGTAGCGAGTCAGAGTCAAAAACAGTAGCAGAGGGTGTGGAGGCAATGAAGGACAGAGGAGAAGAAGATCTTTTTCCATTTGTTTGCAACAAAAAAATTTCTAATTCAATTTTTTGCACTGCATCATCCCTCATCTCTGTTGATTGCATTGAATCTCATATTAGAGAGAGAGAAAGGGATTGAAATTGAATTCTCACCAGCTTCTTCCTCGCCACTCTTCCCTTTTTTTATTTTGAACAGGCTTAAAAGAGATGTAAGAGAGAGAGAGAGGGAGAGGAGTACTACGAAGAGGAGGGAAAATCTTTCAATTTATTATCATTTAATAACTATGTTCTTTCCATGTCTCTCCTCTCAAAAACGCCCACGGGTCCTCTCCGTGTAATGCCCTGCCAAATGTGTATAGCCATGTGTGTGAGAGAGAGAGACACAGAGAGAGAGCACAAATCGCAATCGTTTCTCTTTCTTTCAAAGTAAAGGACTAAGCTTCTCACCTTGTCTAAATAAAAGTCTATCGTATCATACTGGATTTTATATGTACATAAAGGAAGGATACCTCGTCTCTCCACTACACACACACACGTCCTCCCTTCCATCTCTCTTATGATATAGAAAAAGTGAGAGGGAAAGAGGACACGTCAGCAAGGGAGAGATGTGGGGAACAGATGTCTGTGTGCTCAAATTTCAAAGGATTCTAATGACAATTCAAATTGGAAATAGAGATTTATAAAGCTTCTCTCTCATCTCTACGTGTGCCTGAACCTCGTGCAGAGATGTGCAGAGAAGGAGAGGGAGTGTGGAGATTGGTGAAGCAAATATTGAAGATACGAGTAAATAAAGGAGTGTGGGATAAAATTGTACATTATCATGTCCTCATCGTAAAAAGAGGAAGGAGAAAGAAAGAGAGATAGACTTTACTTTTCAATAACAAAAAAAATAGAGAGGGATCAAAACTCAAACTCAAAATACACACTTTCACCCGATTCTCTCCCTATTTTCCCTCTCTTTCTCCCTTTCTATTCATGTGTCACATTCCACCGCTCAATTCCCACTCAATGATATATTACACATTGTAAGACTGGCTTTTGATTTTTTTTTAAAAAAAGAAAATCCCTTTTCTTTCATTTGTGCACATTGTAAAACTCTCCTTCTCTTTATCTAGACTTTTTCTCCGTCTTCATCGTTCTTTTCATCTTCTTCACATTCTTCTTTCCCCGTTTTTTTTCTGTCCAGCCGTTATCTTGACAAGCTTGTACATATCTGTAGTTGGGCGGGCGGGAGTGGAGGTCTGAAATGGGTAAAATAAACCATCCCACACAATTAGATGGAATCATCATACAAAATTTGAACAAAGCTGAACAATTGAAGTAAAAGCAAGTCAATGTCATTCTCTTTCTCTATGTATGTTCTGTTTGCATGGAGATCTGGTGTTAAAAACAATCCATATTGAATCCTGGAAGAGGAAAGGAGGAGGAGGGGGGAAACGGATCCAAGGACATGAAAACAAGGACGAGACATGAAAAAGTTGTCAGAAATTTTGTAACACTCTCGATTGGTCTTGTCATCGTCGTTCTCCCTCTCTCTCTCTCTATCCATAGTCTTCGTGTGTGTTGTCTATTGCGAGACTAATTCTGGCTTTTTTAGTTGGCGTGTCGCTGGCTGTATGTTTTTGGAATGTCTTCTCGGAAAATTCGTGGAGATTGTCAGATCGGATTGCCTACATCTACATACAAGTAGAGAGAAGAGACACGAGAGAGAGAGGGTGGGAGAAATGAAAGAGGATACCCATAAAAATGAGGAAAAAAATCTATGAGTGAGGTGAAGTTTCTGTCTACACAGAGAAAGAGAGAGAGAGATGCATGTACCATCTGATAAGATTGGAATGGAGGAGAATAGAAGTGATTATACTCGGCTCTACCATTGTCCCTATACATTGTCTAGGTGAAAAGAGAGAGAGAAGGATACACACAAACTGGAAAGAAGAACATCCAGTATAATATAGTGTACACATTTGTTGCGTTATTCCCCATTTAGATTCGACGGGTGCAGAACAAACACCACACTCGAGCACTCATTTATAACCCAGTCGGCTACAATAATTAACGTATTGTCACTGGAGTTTTCCAACTAGAAACACACACACGGATCCTACCAAGAGAGAGAGAGGCTGTGTGTGTGTGTGGAGAGAGAGTCTAGGGCTGTACTGAGAAACATTGGAATTTACATAGAGCCGAGCACGAATAATTTATCACATGCTGCCTTTCCTCATCTACGTCTTAACCCAGATTTACATAGATTAAAAGATGCACAAGCCTTCCCTGCCAACACACACGCACACAACTTTATCAAATACTATTATAAAAGCATCTCCCTCCCCGTCCCTACTTTCCCTCCCTATCCTTTCACTCCCCTCACCCATCCCTTATAGATTTAAAACGCTACTACGCACATGCTTTTCATACAAAATTAATAGTGGTAATTTAATTTGAGGAATGGTTCTCCACATCCTACAATAGACACACACACACACATAGTCTCTGTGTACAATACTTTGTATGTACAAATCCTTCTTTTTTCTCTTTTAAATGAATCATGAATAGGGAATCAAGGGAGGAGAATAGAACAAAGAAGATTCAGGAAAATAAATCTGTATATTTTTCCTCCTCCTCCAATCTTGTTTGATGCCCCTTAGATGGGAAAAGATGGTCGGGAAGTCAAGGAATCAAGGAGGAGAGAGAGGACGGTGACTGAGAGTGAAGAGAGGGTGAATAAAAAAGTGGAGAAAAAGAATTTTCTAGTCAAAAGTTGTGCCCGGAGTAAATGGAAAATCAATGAACGAAACTGCTAATTATTTTTTCCCTCTCTCTCTCTCTCTCTCTCCGAAGGAGCTAATGAAACTGGAGCAACATCATGGTCACACTCACAGCCGAGCCTAAATTGTGTCTATTTCATTAGCTGGAGTTGTAGAGAGAGAGAGAATTGCTGCTTGGTTGTGCATGTGATGACGACGCACTCAGTAAAGGGAAAACACAAATTAATGTTTGTCCTAACATTAACAAAAGGGCAGAAATTATACTTTCCTCCAACTCTTTTCTTACAAGACATTGACTACCTTCCAACACACACATTTGTATGTTACAATGTAAATGTCGCGTAGTATATTTTTGCAAGATTTAAGTGTGTGCCTAAAAAAAGTTTACGTTTTCCCCCCTCACTCTCCTTCTCCCTCTCTTCTTCTTCCCAACGACAACACTTTGTCTCCCCCCTTTTTTTTTGTTACATAAGGCGTACAAACAACACAAACAAGCTGTGTGACAGTCGACGAATGTTTTTCTCATTACGAGACTCTTTTTTGGAACGTACACCACCACTATTTTCCCATCGCGTAGAATAGCAGGAGGGGGAGAGAAGAAAAAAAGAGTCTTTTTTTAAAATGAAAACTATTTCACAGATAGAGAGACTTCTCCCTCTCCCCTTACTCTTTCTTGTACATATCAAAGATAAGGAAAGGGACCCCCCCTCTCTCTCTCTTTCTTTCCACTCACACATCTTCATAGGTGGTTGACACGGGAGTAGGAACAATCCTATGCAATCCTTTATCTTTTCCCTGTTCTACCGTGAAAGTTGTCATAAAGGCCAGAATCCAATGTATTGTATTGTAAGTGTCAAAAACGCTGAGGATTTATTTAGATTTTGAATTAAAAATTTATTTCGATTATTACAAAACTTTCTACTCAAGTTTTGAATATGACGTGATTTTTTTAAGTAAAAATGTTTAAGTTTGTATTTATCAGATGAATAATTCACTGTCATTGTCAAAGTATGAGGAGTTTTCTCAAGTTATTCTGAAAAATTGAATGGTTTTGAAAAGACTTTTATGGTATAGTTGAGTCTAAAGGGATTCTCAATGTTTTGAACTTATCACAGTTTAACTCACATTTTCAAAAAAGAAAGAAAGAAACAAGTTGTGGTTTGAACTGTATTAGAATTAATTTACGATCCTATTCAAGTCCGAAATGATAAAATATGATTTGATTGAGCTTTTCATAATTTCCAATATAAAAGTGTGAAAAAATGTGATACGACATGTTTCCTCCTTGAAGTTGAAAGAGCTAAAAACTGAAATGTTATTTTTCCAGACGTATTTTCCTCCATGAAAACCATGGTTTCTTATCATTTCCCTTTACGGTAAATATTTGATGTGTCTCTTCCTCCTCCTCATACATACCACAGATCCTGACAGACTCCATAGAAATTCGTGCCTTGGCCACCTTTTTCCTTTCGGAAGAACGTCATTTCACATTAGCCTGATGAGAGTGTGTCTGTGTGATGGGTAAGGATACTAAGGATCTTGTGGAGAAAGGTGAGTGAGAGAAATGTAGTACATCCTTTTTCCTTACAACGTTACACACGCACAGTCACACACATACGTGCCCCATAAAATATACTTTCTATATAGAGACAAATTTTTGATAAAAAACGAGAAAAGACTTACACATTAAATTGCTCCTAATGATGGTGTATTGAATGTCGAATCGACTGGGGAGACGGATAGAGAAAGAGAGAAGCGATGGGATTGGTGGTGGGCGTCTGTTGGATTCTTTCTCCTCTTCCTTCTCTCATGTAGACTGTAGTTAGTAGTAGATAGAGAAACCTTGTTGGGGAGATGGTGTGTGCTATTGCTACGAGAAAAATCATGTGAAAAGTAGAAGGAGAAAGACAGAAAGAAAAAATATGAAGAAGCACTTGAGTTTATTTCCTTGTTCGAAGAGATGGACGACGTTGACTTGGCATCTTTTTGTCCAGCTCCAATTTCACTCACCCAGTCCTTTCCAATGTAAAGACAACGTACAAATGTGTTGAGAGAATGTGAGAGAGAGAGAGAGAGAGAGAAGAGACTTTTTTCAATTTTCTATTTTGAGTTTTCCTTGTCTTTTTGTGTGTCTCCTCATCTTCCTCCCTCCTCCTCTCCTCCCTCCATTCCTTTGCGTGTTTTTTGAATTAAGCCTCAATTCCATATCACAGTCTCCCATCTTCATCTCAGCAATTAATTTTCTTTCTTTGTGCCGTCTCTTGTTGTGTCTAGTGTGTTGAGTTTTGTATATACTAGGACTCAAATTCGGTTCATAGAGTTGCAGGAATCATCTTTACTGTGAACGCACACAATTTCAAAAGATGAGATCATGTAACTAAGGAACATTATGCTGTCATTTAATTAGCCTAGTTTTAATTTGGCCATCGCAGTTGGGTGAAAGTAGGGAAGAAAAGTGTAGTATAAGAATGGAAATTGGGGAAATGTACAATTGACTTTCTCCTAAGCTAGTCTTTTCACCAATATATATCTTTTTTAGTTTATTTTTTATGCGTGTACAACATGGAAATTGTGAGGAGGGGAAAATTGATGATGAATAGTAATCTCTTGAGTGGTGGGAAATTTCTTGACAAAAATTGGGACAGAGTTAATCCTAGGAGGAAACTTGTGTGTTTTTGTCTGTATTTTCCACTATTTCTTTTTGGGTGGTAGGAAAAAAGGAAGAGAGAAAGAATTGATTGATTGGGAGTATAAATAAGACATAAAGGAGAAGGAACAATAGGATATAATGGGGGAATATGACAACACAGGCCAGGACAGACAGAGAAAGAAAGGAGGGAGACGGGTCTAATAGAAAAGTTCGAGGAAAAGTTGTGGTGTATTGTGTGTGTGTGTGTGTGTGTGTGTGTGTGTGTATGTGTGTGTGGGAAGGGAAGTGTGGCGACTGTTAATTTTTATTACATATCTCTTTCTCTTCGGGATGGGGAGACTCTGGAATGATGGGATGGGGAAATAAGCTGCATTGATATTGATGGGACTTTCATTTTTTGGAAGAGTAGAAGCAAAATTAACAGTCGATGGTAGTTTCACACAGGGAAAAAGGAAGAAAGACACACACACAACATGGAGTGAATGACAGCCTGTTGTCCACAGCTGACAGCGTACAAGGATGTGTGTGAGGAAGTGATGAGTGAAACGGGGTGAAAATCCTTTGATTTCACATTGTGTATTAGTGTGTGTGTGTGTATTAGTGGATGAGGAAGTGGACAGTTATTGGCGGAACAAGGTTGAAAGAAAAGGTGTAATGGGTTAATACAATAATACAATACTTACTTTAGCTGGTGACGGTAACGTTGGAACCAACCGACAGCTCCAAAATATCTCTGATTTGATTGTTGGGCGGAGTGATCTTGAGATGAATTCAAAATTTTAGTTAAAAATTGTATTGTGCATTGTACGTTCAATTTAACTTTTGCAAGGTGGGAGGGGAAACATGCAGAACGTATATCTAGATATGTGAATAATATGATGACATAATTAAATGAATAAAAATAAAAGGGAACGGAAGGGCAGAAGGGTAATTAGAAATGGAGAAAAGTATAACTCACTGTCATGGCAATGTCGGAGGGAATCATCTTGAATTCGTTTCTGGTGTCGCGTACAGTAGAAAAGCTGTACAACACACACACACGTACAAACAAGAAACATAATTTTGAGACCATGTTCTAAGGGCAGGATTAAAAATAATTTTTGAAATGTAATTAAATTTGGAATATCATTGTCTGACGGAGTTGTGCACGGATTAGTCTTGTGGATGTTTTTCTTTTAAAAAATCTTGTGGCAAATTTATGCTAATTAAATGATGCATGAAGAAATTTTGTTTCTAGAGAGCAAGAACTGTTTCGACCTAAAGGAAAGACCGGATGAGACGGAGAGACAGATAAAAAAATATTTCTCGGAATTTTCCTCGTACATTTCCTTGTACCTAAATTGTATTGGCAGTGAAAAATTTTCCAGAGATTTTATTAATCTCACTTTCTCTCGTCTACGTCCTCTACCTTAATATTTCAATTGCCTACAAAATATTTACTTTTTAAAAAAGACTAGTTTTCCTGCTATAGAAAAATTAAATAATTTGTCAATTGTTTTTTTGTATCGAAAAATGATGACAAACCTTCAAAAACTCGTTAACAAATTCCTCTGTTTAATTACAAATTCATTATGCTAAAGTCCACAAGGAACATAACATTCTAAAAAAGAGAAAAAGGAAAAAGAAAACGAGAGAAACTGACCATGAGAATGAATACGGCGATCCCAAAGAGGCAAGCAAAGATAATGACAATGATTTCAGCCGACTTGGAAATCATACTAGACCATTGAACGTTGAAGTTCAAAAAAGTTGTTGTTGTTGATGTTGTGTGAGAGTATGTGAATCAAATTAAATTTTATAATTTGATTCTTCTCTTCTCCCTTCGTCTCCTCAACTCCAGCTGGTCCTCCTCTTCCTCCTCGTCTTCTTCTTGTTCCTCTAGTGGACAACGTTGGACCGGGATCTTCCAAAGGGAATTATGACAAAGGAAAAACGACTTGTCCTCTCGAATGGTCTCCAGGTTGAAAGCTTCCCAAGTCAATATTTTTAATTTTTTCTCCTCTTCTCTTGAATCTAATTCCCTACTATTTTTTCTCACAATTTCAAACTGATTTCCCTTCAATTTTAATTCCTCCACAAGGAAAGGGAAAATCTCCCACTATTTTTTTGAAAAAGAACCCACACACACTCTCTCACACAATCCGGAACTAGGAACTGTCCTCACACTCCCATCCACACAAAACACTCGGCACGAAAGAGATAGAAAGAAATTGGGAACGGGCGTTTAAGTGTGTGTGACGGGTGTCCAAAAGAGAGAAAGAGTTGACTGTTGCGTGGAGAATGTGTGTGTACAGTAGGGTGTGTGTAGTACAGTGTAGATTATTACAGTCCTTCCCTCTCTCTGGGAGAGAGAGTCAGACATATGATGCTTGCCCGAGAGTCGACAAAACTTGAATGCAGATTAGAATTTCTACTCGTCCCGACAACCGAACCTCACAAGTCTTCCACTCTCTCTTCTCTTCTCGTGTGTGTGTGTGTGTGTGCTGTGCAACGTACAAAGACCAAAGAGCTGACATGTTCCAACTCTTGTACACACTCATCTGTGCCTGTGTATCCCTAGTACAGACACACACACATCTCTATAATAAAAATAGGATGTAGAAAGATATCTCTCTCTTTTACGCTCTCGCCGCCTGGCCTTACGCATATCATCATATCCTTCGCTCTGTGGGAGAATCCTCCTCCTCCTTTCCGATCACCCGCACTCACCCACTGTACTTACTCTCCACATCCCCACATCATCATCATCATCCTGAGTTCTACACGTGCGAAAATTCTCCATCTTCCTTCTCCACTCCACATCTGAGCATACCATCGAATCATGGTGTATATGTGTGTGTAGGATACACAGTATGTATAACTAGATATGCTAAGTATACAGTAGTAATGTTGATGTACACATTTCTGTCCTATATATTCTTATATTCTGACACACTAAGAGCTCTTTCTCTCTCTGTCTCCATCCATCTCTCTTGGTCATACACAAAAGTCGCACAATTCTTTCTCTCTCCATGAAACGTTCAAGTTGAGATAGTATCGGGTAGTCTCATGGTGGTTTTACAAAGTAAAGGGAGAGGAATCGTGAGACAATTCCGAGGGATATAAGAGGACAAGAAGATATAAAAGGAGAGGGGAGAAAAAGTTTCCCATTATGTCACCAACTTTATTACCACGCTTCGCACATTATCTTTTACCCCCCATTCGCTATTAAACCCAACCACATTTTGTCTTTTTTTCTCCTTCACTCCTCCGCTCCGTTTTTTGAAGACTAAGAAAACTCCATTGGATGGAAAGGAGAAAGAGAGAGAAAGTAGGAAGTGAGTCGAACGAAACCTGACTTTTTCACTTTGGTTTTGAACAAGGGGAAAAAGTTTGAGGAAGAGAAGTACTACGTACTACTACTTGTGTGTATGTAGTATGAGAACATGGCTACATGTATGCATGTGTTGGTGTCTGGGATGTATGTGTGTGCGTATGTGGACACAAGGAAAAATAAATATAATGTAATTGTGAGACTCACAAGTTGGAGGTGGAAACTTGAACTGTTTTCTAAAAGAGCATACTTGAGAGACCCAAGTGGATGGTCAGACATGGAGAAATAAAGTTTCTACCAAAATTACTCTACTCCTCTCTTCCCCGCCTCTTCTCCCTATTTCTCTTGTCAAGTGGCTAAAGGTTAGACACAAGTGTCTGTCCAGGAAAAACAGCAATACACACTACACAGGGGGAAAGGGGAGGGAAGTAGCGCACAAAACCCCAGTGTGGTTAATTACCTTTCCTCTCCAACGTACAACTTAATTATTGGCAAAATGAATGAATGTTGTGAGGAATTAATCCTTTCCGCCATTGAAGGAATTAATTCGAATTAAATAAATGCACATGATACAAAATACAAATTAAATCCAGGATTAAGTTTGGCATGTCTGACTCCACAGTTCCACACACACACACACAACCTTTGTGTGCCACTTGTAAATAATTTTTAAATAATTATTTTGATCATGCTTTTCAATGAAGGTGTTTCTAAAAAAAATGTAAAGGCTAAAAATGTATTCCGTAAATAATCATTATAATTTCTTTACAATGTGCAATTCCTTTGCTGTGCACTTTTTTGTTTAGTACAAACAGGAAAACCAAAATTATTAAAATATCAAGGCCGACTTTAACCAAGGCCATGTGAAATAGAATACCAGACTTGATGCTCGCAACGGAAGAACCGTAATAATTTCGGAGTGAATGTTTTCTTCATTTCCTACATAAAATCTCTTTCTATTTTTAGTAATATCAACGCCTATTTTTTTAAAAAATATGAGTGCGTCATTTCATTTGAAATTTTAAAGTCTATTCTCCTGACAAAACAGGAAGAGAGAGAAAATTGGTGTTTCTGCAAAAGGTTGCAAATTTTCCACAAATATTTCAGAAAGTAGAAAACGGCTAATGACCTAAATGAAGATTTTTTTTTTTAAAATTGTTACTAGTGGTGAAAGTTAAGTAGATTGTCCATTTTTACGTCCACGTAGTTTTTCCTGTCACTTTTGTTTTAAATTGGAATACCTTATACGTTCTACCCAAAACTGTGAACGTGTCTCTTTTCCCTATAACCATATTGTGAAACAGGCTCACATTTTCTTTCTCCTCCTCTTTCTCCTCCATGTTGTCTTAAATATACAATATGCATAAAAGTTTAGTTATTATCTCGAAGCCATTCTCCTTTTTTTTGTGCCTCCGCTTCCGGCTGTTCCAAAGTTTTTCCCATCTTTCTCTACTTTCTTCTCCTCCTTCTCCTTCTCATTTTTGTGTGACCTTTTTCCTAATTCCCCTCCCTTTTGCTCACACTCCCATACATCTTTTCTATTGTGATATAAAATTTGATATACTCCCATGTACACTCCTGTGCTCTACTGTGCTGTGCTGCGCTGTGTGTGTGGTTGTGTAATCACATGGTACATTTTGCAGGGAGATTGTAATTCAAAGCTCTTCAACTCACGGAAATGGTTTTAGTGATAGTGATGGTGGCAAATGAGCCTTGAACTGAACGTAATGAAATGAAAGAGGTAATGATCGAGAGCTTTACTGTCTATCCACACACAACTCTACTGGTACTATGAATATGTCTGTGTGTGTCACAGCTCGTCTTCTTTATTCTCAACTTCGCTTTGTCTTTTCCCTTTTTTCCTTTCCCTATCTTTCCCCTCTCTTTCTCTCAAAAGTAGAGCAATCTGGAAGAGAGAATCGTTGAAATTTATAAGTCCATGGCATATAGCAACAAAAAATCATCCATCTCATATGTTTATACACAACTCTTCTTCCCTCCCTATGAATCATCTGCAAATGCATTGTTGACTCAACTTCTCCCCCCTCCTTTCTCCAAAAATTCTTTTCGCTCAAATCTTTAGAGATTGTTCCATAAAGAGTGTAGAGACACGCACCTACTCTCTGTTGGGTGACAGCGTGGACACGAGTACTGTGTCTTGATCTAAGTAAGGCAGACAGAGAGAGAGAGAGAGAGAGAGAGTACTGGGGAAACAAAAAAATCAATGGGATTTGTAAAAGTCACGCAGGACTCGCTTTCCTCAGGCCTTTCCTCTCTCTCTCTCTCTATTTTGTATTTCCCATCTCTATGACCTCGACTCTGCACATTATGGCTATTGCTACTCTTTCCTATCCTCTTTCCATCTTCTCAACGAGTGTGTGTGTATGTGAGGGGAAAGCGCTTCAAATTCTCTCTCCCTCTCTTTTCATTACGTGCCCATGTATATTATCCGAGTTCATTGCACTTATTGCGAGTACTTTCCACTCGATCCTCTCTTGACTTTCTCCTACTTTCCCTCTCTATCTTTTCTCTACTGCTTTCCGCACTCTCAATGGCTTTCAGTGGTGAAAACTTTTCTCTCTCTGTCTACAGTCTACGCTTTCCACTTTACTAATATTCATGGATTTTATTCGTGCAAAGTGCTCCATGTCATTATTTGTTTGTATTTTTCCACTCATCCACTCCCCATTTACAGCTTAAATCCTTTTTGAGAGAGTACTCTCTTTCCTCCTTCCCCCAAAAAATATGCGATGAAAGTATTCACGTGTATGTAATTTGTATACACATCATACAATGACTTTGGGGCGTCAGTCATTAAATAGCTTCAAGCTTCAGGCTTCTTGATGGTGGCTGGTAAAAGAAAAATAAAGAGAATTGTCTGGGAAGAGAAAAATACTTTTTTCATAATTAAGGATTCTTTATTACAAAACCCCGACAAGTGTCTGCATCCCTCCCTTCACCTCCTTTCTCCTTTTCTCTGGAAAGAGAAAGTGGAAAGAGGAGAAAGATTTTGGTTTTGACGTGTGCTGCTGCGTAGAAAGGATTGTGTGAAATTGAGTTTTCTTCTTCAGATGAAAGGAGGCGGGATCTCCTTCTTTGACCAACTCTTGACTTGGACTCTCTCCAGATCCCCAAGATCGGCAATTTTGCCAATGAGAAACTAAGCTACGAGAGAGAGAAAGTATGTGTGTGGTATAGTAGAGAAAATTTAGAGTTCGATCATTAACTTGATTTATGTGGGACACACAAGAACCAATCTCCTCCACCTCCTCCTACTTACTAGAAAATTTACCTATACACACACACACTTTCAGCCTCTCTTTCCTGACAGCATTTTCCTGAAAATTTGTGTGTGTCAAGGGGACATTCAAAATTTTTTTAGCTTCATTTTTTAGCTCAAGGAATTCAACGTGGAATATTGAAGAGTATGTGGAGTGGCGAAAGAGAGAGAGAGAGAAATGCTCTTGACTTCATTATCGATGCAATTTCAGGCTGTCTGAATTTGGAGTCAACCGAGGCTGGAGAGGGAAAGAGAAGTTGTATGTGTGTGTGGGATTCCTGAGCACGGGCTGCTACTGTCACAATTTGTTAATTCACTGTCGAATGGAGCGTCCAACACTCAGTATAATTGCTCAAAATTGTGCTGTATATGCTTTAGTGTGACACAACTTGTGTGCTTCTCTCTCTCGGTGTGTGCGTGCGTGTATGTCGCTCTGGCCCATTCGTTCGTCCATGATGGTGATGATAATAAATTTTGAGCTGCACGAAAAGGCTTCTCTCGTCACTCGCTTTCTCCCTCTCTCCACGGAGAAAGAGACAACAGAATCCCATTTTAGTTTCAAACCTCCATGGCATCCGGCCTATATATCAACACTCTCTCTCTTCCAATTTCCAGTCGAGTCCTTCATAACCTCCTGCTCTTCCCTTTCTCTCTCTCTCTGTTCATTTCATCAAAAGCATTTCCTTTCTCTCTGTCCGTAATTCTACTGTGTCTCGTGCAGATGTGATTGTTATCAAAATAGTCATTTTCTGGTGGCCGGGGAAAAGTGAGTGTGTGTGTATGCTAATGCGGGATGATGAACCATTTTTGGACAGAAATTTATGAATTTGTCATTAGGAAGTAATTTCCAATCCACACACTTGACATATTTTCACCCACATCCATACATTCTCTCACTCTCTCTTTCTCTCACACACATACATCGACATTGTCATTGTCATCATTGACTCGAGTCTGTTTTAGGAAATATTCGCATGACTCGCTCTCTGGAATGTTTAATGAAGATGAGACATACAAATACACACACGCGTACACACTCACTGTGTAAGAGGAGGAATGTCATTTGTTGAGTTGGAAAATGAAAGACGGAACGATGTCAAATTTTGGAAGAAAAATTTGACTTGACATCCATGTAACTTATATGGAGGGTGAGTATGTGTACAAACAAGAGCTAATTTCTTTTCCACATGTCTTTGGCCGGGGACTCAAGATGAGTGAGGACTGGGAAATTAGTCATAGATGATGGAGATGTGAGTAGTGTGTGTGTGTGTGTATTTTACTTTTCTGTTGTGTGTGTATGTGTGGTGAAGTCTGTCTTCTTTGCTTTTTCCTAATTTTTTATTTAAATTTTCTCTCATTCTCATGCCGAAGGACTGGAAATGTAATTCAGTGGGTTTGTGTACTTCCACGTACATCCATGTACACAGGAGTGTGTATTTATGTATTGTATGTGGCACGTGTGTGAGCAAATGTAGGAAGAATTTCATAATGAATGCGAAGATTATACCATTTTATAATAAAGTAAAGTTTTGCTGTGAAGAATCGAGTCTTTATTTATGAAATGCTGGCGTCTCAACTCAACAGCCTCCCCTTCCCTTCTCCTCCTCCTTTCTCTCTACATAGGGAATCCATGGGACGTGACAAGTGTAAAATGAAGGAAAGAAAGAACAGGAAAATCATACAGTTCCCTCCAGACTTTTCTCAATGTGTGTCTTCGGGGGTGAGTGAGTAAGTGTGTGTAGAGAAAGTGAAAGTGTGTGTGTGTAGTTGCCACTTTACATTATTAATATTTTCCTATCTATTTTTCCTCTGTATTTTGTCCTTTCTTTCCTCCTCCTCCTCCTTCTCCTCGTCTTTTCTTTTGCTGGGAACGAACATCACTCCGGACAAGGCTGTGCCTCCTGCTGCTCCTTGTTTGTTCTTGGGCAACTTTAAAGTTTGTAATGTGTCAACATGGCCGGGATCATGAGGGACAGTACAAAAAAGAAAAGGAGAAAGTACAAGATTGATGATCCCTCTGTTTGAGTTGACAAGGATCAATTTGTACTTTTTCTCCCCTCCTCCTCCTCCTCCTCTCTTTTCCTTCTCAATATTTGTCTACATTTTTATTTCGTTTCACATGGAACTGTACACCACATGTCTATTGTACATAGTGTGCCGGATATCTCGGTACCCTTACTCTATTACATTATCTTTTGTAGTATATTATATATATAATTCTTTATTTGAGGTACACGGTATCACAATCTATGAGTACTTATATAGGTATGTGTATTTACATTATATTACAGCATATGAATTGCTCTTTATTGTGGTAAGGTACTTAGATTATTACATTAATTTTACTTTTTTCTCTTTTTCACCATACAACACAATGCATTTCTTTCTTTAACTATTTCACAATCTTGAGAGAGGGACTTTCTTTCTGAAAAATCTGAAAAGTGTTCGCGTGTGTGTGTGTGGCTGGAGGAACGATAAAGACCACTCACACTTCAAGTGGAAATATTTTGTTACCAGATTAGTAAAGAAAAATGTTTCCTCATTATAATGTAGTCATCACTCTGACTGGTTTATGACAGGGATATAAAACAGAGCGTGTGTGTGTGTGAAGTCCCAGATGCAAACGTCTTTATTTTTAAATTAGCAAGTTTTACACAAAAGCAGCGTGTGATACAGGAGAGGGAGGAATTTCACTGGAAGATTTCACATTTTTATTATTATTATTTTTTGAGCTTTAGGATTCTTAGAATTTATAAGTTAGAAAGCACCAGAGAAATAATTTCTCTTTTTTTCTGACTCCCTCTCTCTCTCTCTCAACGGAGAAGCTGAGAAGGGAAGGGATTTAGAAAAACACGGACATGAAAGAATATAACAAGCCGTAGAGACCCTAATAGAGTCCCCGTATAAGAGACCCAGTTGTGTCAACTCTACACAATCTCATGTTGGCGTCTTGCGAATCTTTTTTGTAGAAAACTGAATGGGCTTGTAAAATAACCTTACGGTAGTGACAAACAGAGTGACAAAAGGAAGAGTGTCTCAAAGGAAATGGTACTTTAGAATTGAGCTCATTTTGGGAAGTGAATAATTATGGAAAACACTTTCATATGTCACCCAGAACCCATTTTCATTCAGTCCTTTTTGAATTCAAAATTTTGACTACACAAAATTGGAATAAAAATGTGGATATTAATATACACTAAATTTTAATTACAGTGTCTCTAAATTTTTCTCGGATCTTTCATCTTCACCTGATAAGTTGTATGTTTCATGGAATTATTTGAAATTAACTAATGTAAATATTTGTGTGCAATTCTTAATCAATGATGTAATCATTACAATTCTACATCTAAAGAGCCAAATGGAACGAATCGACGGTTGTTGTTCTTTTTCAGTATTAATTTGAAAAATGACTTTTCCTTCCTTCCGAAACTCTGTCTCTGCACGTTTTTGTATTAATTCAATTTGTTTTAAATTGATTATTAATCAATGATTAATACATTCTTCTGTCCACACATATAAGCAAGAAATTTGGTTAACTCGATTTCTTTCAAGTCAATTATATTTCCAAAAGCACAATCCTAGATACAAAATATTTTCGTCAACTCTCAAGAGACTCACATACTAATCCAACTAATTACAATTAATTAAGGGTTTTTAACTGTGTTTTTCTCCCAATATACAATAATATATAGTTACCAATATATTACTCTTTCAATCCGAATAAGCAATTCTAATTTAATTTACGATTCATTTCACCCCTCTCCCCAATTTAACGGACTTGAAACGTATCTTTGTACCTCTTACCTCACCATTATCGGAGAACATAAAAGGTGTAGTAATAATCACGATTATTTTCCGAATGATGATCGAAATGACCCTATAATTTCCTTCTTCTCTCTTCTATTCACCCACCAAATTTTTATAGCATTCTTTATTGACGACAATCCATTCACACTTGGTTGTTCAAATTCACAACAACCTGAATTAGCTAAATGGGATTTTTTATTTATTACCATGGAGGGGACGGATTTCCTAATGAGTACTACTCTTTACTTTACTACTCTTGTACTTCTCTCCGTCTGTCATCAATTTGTCTCATTTCACCTTCCATTCAAAAAAAGGAATTCAGGTACCTTTTTACGAATCTTGTCAAATTTTTAATGACCAATCAAGACTCTTTATGACACACATTTGTAATCATAAACTTTCATGGCCACACCTCCTGGTAGTGCCCTATAATTGAATCCCAGCATAAATCCTACCATAATCTCTCGAAAACAACTTCCCTCATTCTCTTCTTGTATTTATTTTACTTTCAAGACCCTTTAAATTACCACTTTTGCACGCTACTCCTCACACACACGCCTTCCTCAAATTTTGCATAATGAAGAAAATGAGGATTTAAATTTAGCTAAATCTCTTCCTAGCATCAACTCAATTAGCAAAGATGGAAATGATTAACAGTGGATTTCCTCAATTTTTCCCTGCTTCTCTCTTTTCGCTCAAAACCTTTTCCAAAATAAGAGAAGAGTGGCAATCCAAAGATTTCTTCTTTGCATATAAAATATTTTAGGGATGAGTCTCAACGAAAATGAAACAAACAGTCCTGCTTGTGTGCACACAAAAACGATGATAGTTTACAGAGGGAAAAAGAGAAAAGTTAAAGTGGGACAAATTTTCTTAATTTCCATTTAAATACGAAAGATAGGGAGTGGGAGGATTACTTTAAGTGTCAGGATTTTGAGACTTTGAATTTTAAAGCTGAAAGTGAGACGTTTTTGAGTATTTTGTACACATTCTTATTAAATTGCATGTGAAGATGAAGTTGAAAAGTGGAAAGAGAAAGGAAGAGATTTTCAGAGTTGCATGTAATAAAGGGAACAAATTGAACAACCAGCTGTAGTAATACAGGGAGAAAGTCAGGAGAACCACCCATGAGCTCTTCTTTATGGAGTCACTAGTCCCCACACACCCACTCTCCCTTACACTCTGTGTGTGGAGAACGAGGGAGTCACATAAATCCACCCGGGACATGAATTTTCTTTGCCATAAAATCTGAATTTTAATAATAAACTACAAGCTCCAGACACTCTCATCATATGTTTATGTTGTTGTTGCAGTTGTGTGTGTGTGGTCGTGGTAGAGTCAGTCCCCGCCGTTCCTTCTGTGTGGTTTCATTTAATGAATTATACTCCATTCATACCAAGTATGGGACAATGAGGCGGGATTTGGACTCGGAATTTTCTCTCTCCCTCTCTCTCCAAATTTCAACTTTCCGCGATCAACTTTCACTATCCCATCCCCCTCTCTCTCCACCACACACAACGAACGAACACACCGTACTCACTTTGATAATGCCCACCCATTTGTAAACTCATTTGAATTCTTAAAAAGAGAATGACTGATGAGAGGGACTCACAAGTGGGGGATTAATTTTAATAAATTTGTATTCAAAATTAATGAACAGGCAGTACTTTCATTTCGAATGAAAGTGTTTCTACTTCTACAGAGTATGCAGCCTACTTCTACGTCAGAGGAGAATTTAGTATAGTAATTGCTTGGTTAATCATTAATCTCATTTATATCTAGGTTTAACTAGTCGAAATAAAGAGAATTTTCTATATATTCGATTACCTATTTTTAGAAAATCCCATTTTCATCCCTGTGAAATTTACAAATAAAATTTTAAATAACTAAAAATAACTTTAATGAGACTCGCCGTTCAAACAGAATACGATGGTAGAAAGAATATTCGAAAGATTTCGACTATTCGTTCCTCATCCTTTTTTCCTATTACCCCAGCAGGGAAAGTCAATCTCAAATTCTCTCTCTTCATCTTTCTATCATGTTGTGGGTCAATATGGCGGAGATAAGATGAAATTATAGGTCTCGGGTAAATTCATACATGACTCCTGTCCCGCATTTCGTTCCCCATCAAGAAATAACAGTACTGAAGAAATGGTCACATACTCTGTATGCAATGTGTGCAGACACAATGGACCCTGCTTTGTATGGAGCCTCTCCACTTTTGCGGTCCACTATAAAGACAGCAATAGATGGAGAAAGAGAGAGAAAGTTTTTTCCCTTTTGTCCATAGTACATACACACAAGGTATAACCTGAGTCACTACCACACACACACACAGTACAGAGTATATGTTCGCCTCAGTTAAAATACAATGATATACGTTACAATTAGATTTCAAATTAGGAAACATTCGATTTCGAGTCACGCACCCACCCACCCAACTCCTTCCTCCACATACTCCATATTCCATACAGCAAGCCAGACAGAAACCTCCTACCCACGTCAGCATCAGTCGCCACATAGACAGGAGAGAGGGAGAGAGAATAAAAATATTTCCATCTCTCACTCTCTCTCTCTCCAAAACGAACAAGAAGGATCGAGGAAAAAAAGAGACCGACTCCAAAATCCACTTTTTTCACTTTCACATGGAGAAAGTAGCGACCGAGGATGAGGATCGAGAGGTTGCACACAACCTTCTCTGTCCATAACAGACGTGTGGAGGAGAGAGAGGGAGTGAGAGCATGTGACACAAATCCAAAGCCCATAGTTTAAAACCTTCTATTAAAATACAATAGAGAGAGAGTGAGACTAGTTTGGATTGTACAAACATTTTTTTTCTCTTTCACTTCCACGATGGCTACCAAAACCAAGTCTCATCCATTCTCTTAGAGCTTATAAAGAGAGAGAAAAATAAGGAAAGACTTTCACTCTCTCTCTCTCTCTCTCTCTCTCTCTCTTATTGAAACGAGAGAAGCTTAAAGGAAGCTTGATAAAATAGACAAAGACACACACGCACAAATCGTAGCTTTGTGTGAAGAGAAAATCTTGCTTTAATTCTCCTGTATTGCTCTTACTCATGCTACGAACGAGGGTCCACACACACAACATGTTCTCACATATACAGATGTGTGTATGTGATACACAGTCAATCGAGGGGTCGAGGTACACGAGGACGATTCTTTGACGTAATTTGAGAATATCTTGGTGTACACGTTTCCGCACATCACGTCTTTCTCTTTTTTCTTTCCCTCTTACTCCACTTTCTCTCTCTCTCTCTCTTGTATCTATATATTTTGCTGCTGTAAAACTAATCTGCTAAATCATTCTATATGTATGGAATACATCCCCTGTTCTTTGAACTTCCTTCAGGACTACTTGTGTGTGGCCTTCCTTTTCACTTTCTCTTATTTTTATGGTCGTTCAAAATCCCTCCTCCTCTTCTCCTCTATCCATCTGTCTTAAATATATATCCCGTATCAATGGTCCTAACTAACAATTAGCCAAGATCCACCATTTCCACCAGTCTCCACATACAAAAGTCCTGTTTAATTGTAACCAAGTCCTTGAGTTCATCTTCTTTCATTTGTACCCCAACTTTTATTTCATTTAAACTTAAAGAACGTCCCAGGTGTCCAAGAAATTCCGAGTAAAAAGTATTAGAATCCCATTATTTAATAGGATATTATAAGATACGCCCAAAAAAGTTGTGCAGGTTTTGCAGAATAGAGGAGTAGCAAAAGTTGGAAATTATTTGTGAAGGATTAGTGTAGTATAGATAATTCCTTGTCTTCTTTTTGCTTCCTTTCCATTTGCTTTTAAAATTAAGACAGACTCTCAAATTTTGTTGGCACACCGTCATTTAAATTTCTGACAGATGAGTCCCCTTAATGTAAATTTTTTTTGGTTTCAATTAAAAACTTGTAAACTGCCATGTCCAGGAATGTCAAATCATGAGTCACACCAAATATCTAATGGACACACACAATATTATGGGCGTGTACGTAGATTATAAATGATTTTCATGGGACGCAGTTTGTACACAAAATTGACACGGCAATTTCCCTTTGATTGATGCTGAAAGTCTAATTTTAACTGAGCGGAGAAGCGACTCAGGCAGAGACCAAGAAGATGGGAAAGAAGAATGATCAAAGTTCATTTTGACTAATTTGTGCCCTTCCCTTTCCCATCCTCTTTCTCGACTATTGTATAATTAGGTGAAATTTGTGGAGCTTAAGCCACTTAAAATCTGCCTTCCCTTCATCTTTCTCCTCCTCTCTCTCTCCTTTCTCATTGTGTATGTTTGTGTGTCTGACTGTCAGAAGAAGTTTTAACAACCTCTCTCTCAACATTTGAAAGACTCCACATCCACACACAGGAGAAAAGACTCCCGGACTGTATTGTATTGTGTCTGGGAAGTCTGTCTGTCCCTTTGGAAATCCATGACTTTTCCCTGTGTACACTTTATATTATTACCAACTCTTCCCTATTCAATTTTTTTGAGTCAAAAGAACGTCGTTCCCTACATCCGAACATTTGAATCCACATCCCACACCCACATGCACACACATTTACATGTACACTGATGTATCCTGTAAATTGTCCCGCTATGTCTATTGATTATTGTGTAGGCTCTTTTCTAAGAAGCTTAGCTTTTACAAAGACTACAGTCACAATATTTAAATATTATTAGCCTTTCCCCCTTAAGCATTAAGTCTACATTATTATTTTTTATTACATCTTCGTCTCTACACAAGATGAACAGTTCTCTATATTATCCAAGTATGTGTCTGTTCTCATATGTTTTTCCCCCTTGTGCCGTGTGCTTTGTGTTGGTAAAAAAAGTATTGATTTCCGATTGGTTGGATCCTGAAATACACTGTGGTGAGTGAGTGAGTGTGTTTATGTGACGTAATAATTTTTTTGTATATGTATTCGATAAATATAATCTCATTTTCCTTCATCCTTCTTTAAACCATTGTGAGGGAAGGTCTTTTTTGAGATGATTTTTTCTCATTCTCGATTTTGACGGTGGGTGGAGGCGGGGGTTGTTGCTGTTGCTGCTGTGATTGTTGTTGGGAGGACTGATTATGATTCTTGGAATTGTTGAGGGTTCGTTTGTCAACTGCTGGACTGTGGACGACGATGAAGGGGGCAGCGGCAGGGACTGAGGAACGTCTTGTTGGAAGATACTCCCTCGAAGTTCCTGGAGGGCACAAACTGTAAAAAAAAAAAAACAATGTGATAACGTTCATTGCCCGTCCGAAGCTTTCAAATTTACGACAGGTTCAGTCATGCACAATATTGGAAAACGAATTTAGTTCATTAAGTTCAGATTGTAAGTTCGCTTTTGGCACTTGAGATATGGCTCCGAAAAAAGCCAACGTAGAGGGTCACGGGGTCAAGTAGTAAACCTGGTAGTAGCAAGGGTGTTGTGGACAAGAAATCTGACGTTGGGAGCAACAAGAACAATAAATCAAACTTTTTACTCACCTTTGTCTTTTTTTGTACGGATTCCCTGTTTTCCAAAAAAAATCAAAAAAATCAGAATGAGTGAAAGTCCGAGTCATTCATCATCATTCCATTTGAATTCCAAAGATGAAATTTTCAACAGAGATGAAGGATATGGGAAAGGAGGATGTGGACTAATAAATCTTGTTAGGAAAAGGAAGAAAATTAATTATGACTAAAAGCTTCGGAATAATGAAGAAGAGAGCACCGTTCATTATCATTCATTATCTCTCCTCCTTCTCCACCACTTGAATCTCCTCCTTCTCCTCATCATCATTCTTAAGACGGAAGAGTCTGGTTAGTCAACAGAGTCAATCAATATGTCTCGTCAGTTAAAAAATTCATATGTATAAGATTTTTTGAAGGGGCTCATCGATCCCTTCAAGTTAAGTGTCAGCAAAAAATGAGATTTTTTGAAAGAAATGCTAGATTTTTGAGAAAAATTGGACAGATAAAGTGTAGGTGAAATGAGAAGAGAGAAGTGGGAGAGAAATTGGAAAGTGACAGAGAAAGGGAGAAAGTTGAGGTTTGAAGAATTTTGAATAGCTAGAGGTACTTTGTATGTGTGTGAAATATTCATTGAAATTACGGAGTCAGCTACTGTCAATTTAGAACATGTTGAATGATGAGGTGACGGAGGGGAGAGGGAAGGTTGAGAGGAGGAGACAAGAGAAAGACAGACAGACACACTCACATCCTTTGTTGTTGATATGAATGGGCACTACTACATCGTCCTGCTCTTCACTAAACTCGGATTCGGCAGGGTAAGGGTACTTCTCTGGCTGGAATAATCGATTGAATTTTGCTATATCCTTCGCACTAAACGAACGAAGCAAAGGAGTTATTTTTATCCATTCATTTTTTCTCTTGAGAGAGATAGTGTCTGATTAAGTACATAAGAGTCATAACGTAGAGAACGGACAAAAGAGAGAGATTAATTTTATAAGAGTTAAAGGTTATGTATTCGTGCATACGAAATACATGTGAACATTTTATTCATTGTACTTTGTAAAACTTAAACAATCGTAACAAAAATTAACGTTGTTAAAACTGCATATACACTAAATTATCGTAGAGGAATTTCACTAGCAGTCAAATGATCAATAGTTTGCTGTTGAGCTCCCTTTTGCCAAAAGTTGATATCTGTAAGTAATAAGAACGCAAAAGTATTTAGAAAAGTTATACAAAATTGGGAATTGACCAACATATGAATGACTGAGAATTATTTATTTACCATGCTTTCCTGCTGTAGTACCGTATAAATTGGATACTTTTGTGGAACTATTCGCAAAAAACTTAACCTTGAGCATAAACGGACGACCCACTCCAGACACCACGAGACGAACAGATGACCAGTCTGTCTTTTGACCCTAAAAGTATATTTAAGAATTAAAGAATGACATTATATTATGGTGAATAGAATGTAAACGTTATATATTTTATATCTCACTGCAAGCGTAGCTTTCGTTGTGTGTTCACAGTGCGGTTTCTTCTTCTTTTTCTTATTGTGTTCATCTTTGTCACTATCCTCCGGGTCAGGATCTGGATCAGGATCACGTTCAGTCAGAGAGTATTGAAGCTGCCTAACGTACCAATCATAAGGAGACAAATTGCTTGAAATGATGAAGTGACCCTCGGAGTTGTCCGCTTTAGTTTCATCGGTGTACGATGCATAATAAAGATGGTATATATCTAAAAAAACATAACGTAAGTTTAGCCTGTGTACGAGATATTTTAATTGTAGTTAACAAAACGGCAAACAAACAAAAAAGTACCATCATTATCTTTGGAAGGCCTGTAACCAGCCGCACCCTTCGAGTTAGAAAAGAGGACGATGTGTGGAGTATAATTTTGGAATTTTGAGTCCAACTGGACAAAATATAAAAATTATATTACATTCATGGTTATACAGTATAAGTATTAAAAGATACACAATAATAATATTTACCAAATCCTAATGTTTGTTTAAAGCTCGAATCTCAGAATTGAACAATTCCTTCTCAGTATCCTGTACAAACAATTCATAGTATATGTATAAATGACTAATGTACTATGTAAACACTTACTTGAAAATACGTACAATTTTTTTCATAAAAACTTACAGTAAAAGGCACTTTATCTGGCTGACTGACTTTCTCGTGAGTCAGTACATGTCTGACGTATTTTTCTACGGGAAGGGGACAATTGTACATATTTACATTTAATACTCAAAGAATTAAAAGAACACATGTTGTATGTATAATATTCTCTTACTCTTAGAAAAAAATTTCTTGCATGTTTCACACTGCTTCATTGATCCCATTCCATGTACTCTTCGTTTATGAGCGTAAAGTTTCTCTGTTCGAATGAACGTACAATTAATCGTTTACGATGTATTATATAAAGTTATCTATTCAAATTCATTTATATATGATTGAATTCATTCACTTTCGACCACAGGGTGTCCGGTGTATTTTTTGATCGCGTTTTTTGCATATGGAAGATGAAGTACTAAGTGAATGAACCCAAAAAAAATGTTGAAAAAAAATTTTTTTCAACATTTTTTTTGGGTTTACCTGAAAGTAACAAATGACAATAATAAATTCTCATGTGTGGGAGAGAGAGAGAGATGAAATGAAATTACTCACTTGTATTAACATCAACTCCAACTGCCCGTCTAAGTAACTTTCTATAGAAGGTTAGCTTTTTTCTCTCAACATCCAACTCTGACTTGATCCTGTCCAACTCTTTACGCCATTCGTCTCTCTCGGACTCTATACATTCAGAGAGTATTCGAAGCTCCTTTTTCCAATCTACAAAACAGAATGAAATCATACATGTGTACATGCTCTTTTGGTAAACCGATCAATGTAATGACAGAAACCTAAAAAATAACTTACTTATGACTCTTGTCAGCCTGCGTCTCTTCAGCGCTAGGAACTTCTTGATTCTGTTTTAGAATTTTATTTTCATCTTTCAATGTATTCAACTGTAGCGTAACATTTTGTATCCATGAAATTACATCAGTCGGAAGTTGAATACCACCGGCTTTACTGTACTGTTTAAAATGTCGATTGACAGCCGCAGTCCAAAAATCTAAATCCATGTCCGTGTATATCACATTGACACCACGACAACCACTACCACTGGACTACACTTTAACTAAGATTTAACTATAATTTTCTCAAAACAGATTTGAGAAAAGCCAGTTTCCTAACGTATTTTTAAACCGGCCGAACTACGCTCCAGCCCAAGGATATCCGCGCGCTCTTCTCGATAGCCAGTGCAGCGAGAAGCAGATTACTTTTAGGTAAAGTTTCAAGTACAATTAAGATTGTTTATGAATTATGAAAGCACCCTTACCTAAACGAGAAGGATTCCCGAAGCTTTGTCTCGTCTAAGGGAACAAGAAAAAAATCAAACAAATCTCAGTTTAGAATTCAACACACACCAACGCATCACATCACAACACAGATATAAATCCATGTACACAAATTTCACAGAGACAGACAGAAAAATAGAAAGAAAAGACACCACATTAGTCCCACTTTCATCCCCTAATTTCCCAACAAGGCACAACCAGTTCCCTCCTCCACACTAAATTTTCATCTTTTCTTGGCTACTCACAACGCAAATTGAAAAATTCGAGAACATGTCTTTGTCTCTCCTAAATCCATTCTCCTTTGTCTGTCTGTCACAGTTTTTTTCTCAGTGAAGACACTGAGAAGAAAAGTAGTAGAGGAAATTCAATTATATCTTGAAGGCTGTCTTTGAATACATTTAATTGTAGTATTTGTGTCAATTTCCTAATTTATATTTAAAATAGGATAACTTTCTAATTTTTTTCCAGATTTTCCATGTTAATTTAATTATCATTTTCTGATAACACAATTAGCCTCCGCCTTTCTCTCAGCTAAAATCCTTCGTAAAATTTTATTATACAATTATTTACTCAATTTCCTGTGCTACACAACTTCATCCGTTCCTTCTCATTCATCTAATAATTCAAATAGTCAATATTTCAAGTGTGTTTGGGTACACACGTAATAAAATTATAAAGTCGTCAGTGAGACTGAGACTGACTGTAGTGTCTTTCCGTCTTAATAGCCTGTGCCACAAATAGCCCGAAAATGAAATGATGAGAAATAAATAGCATTATATATAGTGATGACAACCAGACGGATACACATGGCAAGTGAAAGTGGTTCGACATACCTTCCTCATTAAGAATTTTTTGGTACTTGGTAAAGAGCTCTGGATACTGGGCTGGAAATAAAAAAAGAAATGCTTATAATTTAGTTGGAAAAAGTTATAGGACACAACTTACACATCAATTGATGCTTTCTCGCTTTACTTACTCGCTTTCTCTGCAGTCTTTTGATCATCATCTTTTTTATCTTCCTGGGCGTCTAAGCAGCTCCATATGAAAGCAATCTGTAAGAAGAGGAGAGAGAGGAGTGAATAATGAGAAATCAGCACAAAACTCCTTTTGCACATCTATACACACTAATATTCTCCTTAGTACTACAAATAGGGAACCACTCGGTGTGTCAGTATGTCTGTGTAGAAAATCCCTCAAATTAAATTGCTCAGAAAATTCAATCGGCACGAACGATAAACTCAGCAGAATGGAATCAAAACCAAAACCAAAAAAAAAACGTTCCCCAAAAAAGCTGCTACAACGTACAAGCAAAAAGTTGATGAAAAACTCCTCCGGCCCTCCAATCTCACCGTATGAACATCCAAGAAAAGATTTTCTATCTCTAATCTCCACACATACACTACCTCACAAGCGCCAACTCGTTGTGTGTGTGTGTGTGATGTGTTAAAAAACGGATTTCGACTTTTTTTGATATGAGGGAAATTGTTTTTTGAAGAATCTCATTCAAAATCTTTTGGACAAGCCGCAACCAGGAGGAGAAAGCTTTTTCATATTACTCTCTTTTTTTGTCCCACTAGATACACATACACTCTCTCACATACTATTTGAATTTCCTTGGGAACTCAAGATTTTTGAACCCTCCTCGGTTTCCTCATGTCATATGGTGTAACCTTCCATAGTGTTGACTGGACAAACCAATTTTACAAAGCTCCTTCCATGCATTAATTACATTTCCAGGTCAACTTTCCCAGAATTTACGAGGGATTTCCTGACACACACGTGTACACACACGTAATGAGGGTTTCATGAAAATTTTAAGCCTTAATCCCAATTTAGGATGCAAACTGAGAGGGAAGGGGAGTGGAGTGGAGTGTAATGAGAAGGGACGGGAGAATAGGATGAGGATGAATCAAGAATTTAATTAATAGAAAGGGCAGTACACTGCAAAAAAGTAAGCTTTTAAAAAACATTATGGAGGGAAAAGGGGAGAAGACAAAGTTCATGGCATTTGATCCCAGGTTCTGTTTAGGAGGGAAAACAAACGAGAGAGAGAGAGAGAAATAGAAATGCTACTTTTTTGAAAGGACATCAAAGGAAGAAAATGGACGAAAATGGAGGACATAGGCGTGGGAGAAAGATCGAAGAAGAAAATCAATCAGAGGCCCAGCCACCAGGAAAATGATGCCAATATTGACTAATAAAACATGAGTGACGGGGCAGTAGAGGAGGAGAAAGGGGAGGAGACAAAAGCCTCCTGAGACAGTAAATATGATTTAATTAAGAATTTGTTTGTTTCGCAAACCAGTGAGATAATAACGGCGGCAAAAGCTACATATTGATGTAACATCGCTCCACTTGCTCCAATTCCAATCCCTAAAAAGAAGTGTAAATAGGCCTTCGAGTCTTGCGGCATCTTCATCCACTCATCTCCCCGCTTTAGGAGAGTCCCCTTTATTACCCAATTTTCCACTGTATATCCTTCTTTGACTTGTGTGTGTATATGTGTGTGTGGAAAGGAAGAGACAATAAAATACACAGAACTCAATACACGCGCACAATTTTATTTTCTCTCTTGTATATGTGTGTGTGTGTGTCACAGATGTGGGGGAGGAATACAATTAAAATCGACAATCAACTTTTCTCCCGAAATCCTTCGTGAGGGCTGATTGTATTCTGATATTTGGAATGACTTGCAGACTTGAAAAAGATGAGTGGGGAAAGAAGTTTTACAACATTAATAGCACCACAAATGAATCTCGTCGACTGTGGACTGTCCACCGTCATGAAGAAGAATCCTGGTCGTGTCGATCACATTCTTGGGTCACGTTGACATCCTGATGGAGGAGCGGAGAAAGTTTATTTGGAGTGCGAGGATGACGAGAATTCCACGAGGAAGCGTGTTCAACTGCACAACTCATGTTGACATACATCCGTCCATCCTTTGGGTTGACAAGGGTTTAATATTTTTAATTAAATCACGCAACAAATTGATGCTTTCTTTTCCCTCTCACAACCACAAACGTACACACACATACACTCCACCCTCACATTCCCCAACGCGACAAAAGAGTGGGTGGGATATTTTTTGGTATTTTTCAAATTTTGGGGACATTGAGGCGGATCAGAATTGTCAATCCTTGTCAACCTTCACCACAAAAACACACACACCCACCACAGCACAGTACGACCCACCCTGTCTGAGAGTGTGTGTGTGTGAGATCAGTTCACAAATATTTTTGAAGATTGCACAAATTCCGGAATCCTTCACTCACTCCTTGCTAAAAGATTCCACACACAGACTACAAACGGAGATGCCGTACACATAAACCCCAAAAGTAAATCCTTAAATCCAACCACCAAAGAAATCATAGACCAAATCTCTATTCCTCTCTGTTCAATGTGGATGTGTGAAAATTTACAGACGACAGAAAGTTTTAGTTGGATGTTTAGCTACATCTAACCTCCCAACTTCTTCAATAATAAAAAAGGCAACTTTAACACGGACAAACGACCCCTTCACTCTCCACAAAATTGCTTTTTACAAACCGACAATACACACACACAAAACGGAACTGTGTGAAGTCCTTCACAGACACACACACTTGAGACTGAAACCGGACTCACAATCTACAGACAGTAATCTGTATAGACAGGGAGACAAGAAGTCTTACTGCACTTTGATATCTTCAACTCTTTTAATCTTCCGATTTTCTGATTGCACGGTGTGTATCACTTTCAAAATCTCAGTCCTTCCATACGGGAGAGCGTCTGTGTGGTTTGTTTGTTGTCTCCAAACAAACTAACGATAACGATACGAACCACCAAATATAGGGTCTCCAGTTGACTCCTGTCCCTGTCCAAACATCCCATTCACTTTTCAAGCTTTTTCACAGGAAATCAGAGCAAATTCTAAGAAATGAATCTCTTCCTCAAAGAAATGAATATTTGATTTTTATTTCAGATTCAAGATTTTGTTTCGTGATCCAGCACCTTCACCTTCACAATTACTTTTAAGAGAATTTCACAATTTATTTTCTCTTTCTCCCCAGTAGAAAGGAGAGAAAGTGGGGAACGTTTTAGAGAAGAATGTACAGAATAAAATGAGGCGTGTGGAGGAAAGATGTCAAACTATTTTCCCTCTTTCTCTTTTCACTGGAGACCGTTGTAATGGTGGTCTTGGAGAGTGAGGAGACAAAAAGTTTATTGTGTAAAATTAATAATTCACCAGTTGCTCCCTCCTCACACACACTCACTCTCTAACTCAATCTCACTCCAGAAAGAGGCACACACAAAGAGGAGAGAGAGAGCTGTAGCGAGTTCACATACACAGAAGAGAGGCGGCCGTGCTTTTTGTGTGGCATGCAAAGAAGGAAGAAAAGGAGAAGAGAAGAGGAAAGAGAAGTGAGTGAGTTTGAGTGAACAGGAAAAGTGTGGACTCTGGAGAAGACTGGAGAGAAAGTGAGAGTGGAGATGTTTCCTCTCGGAGTGGGATGAAGATGTGAAATCCTGGAGACATAAACACATGCGGCTACAGCTCTTTCTCTCCTTTCTCTCTTTCTCCATCCCTGCTTCTCTCCTCCACTCTCCTGACTTTCTCTTTGCATTGCGTCCAACGAGGACTTCTCATGTTTCTCATGTGTGTGTGTGTCCTGTGCTTTTCTTTTATTATGCTCCCAAGGAAGAAGAAAAGAAGGAGGAGGAGGAGGAAGGTCTCAGTGTTCACTTCCATTCAATTTACAATTCCAGGAGGGAGAGAAAGTGACTATGGACAGTATCAGTATTGTCATTGTCATTCTCATTACAACTCCGAATACTTTGTATGGAGGTGGAGAAGGAGGAGGGAAGGATGGAGATCTTTTAGATTTAAATTTGTAATGCATATATTAAATGCTCTATAAACTATTCTTAATTAATTATGCATGCTTTTGTGACTCTCTTTATTTTAGATAGAGAGAGAGAGAGAAGGGAGAAGATTCCGTTCAAGGTTCATGGAATTAGACAGTTTAACAACAGTCAGACACTTACATAACATCCTACAGTGTATGTAGAGTAGAGTGGAGGAGAAAGTGGAAGAAAGTAGTTGATAGAATATTTAGAGTCCCATTGTAAAGTATGCACCACCTGGGTTGTTCCTCCTCCCAGGCACAGATTCCCTATTACATTTAAATCAAGAATTGTGGTAATTTAAAATTTACATGAGATGAGGAGGAGTATTAAAGAGTGTAATTTACACGACTATCGCCACCCCTCCACATCCTCCCATTTACTCCCTCCTCCATTGCTTCATCAATGAAAATGTGGAACATCATCAATGCCACTTCCATCCTACCTAGTACACCATGGGGATGAGGATACAAGAGAAGCCAGAGCATATTATCCAAAAGTCTCATCCGGGAGGATTGGAGGGACTACAGTCCTGTACAGTAGGGAAATCTCATTAAAATCAAAGTGTGCGTGCGTGGATGTGTTTAGTTGAGTGTGAAGAGTTTAAAATTAAATTCAAAAACCCGACAACACACTTTCACAATTCATTTGGGGGAGGGAAAGTTGTGTGAATGAGGAAGCTTGTTATAATTATCTCAAAGTATATTGTCACCATCCTCTCTACACCTTTTCCCTCCTGAATGTATGCACGTGTGTGCTTTATATTCTCCACCACACACACTGCCACTTGCATTTTCAGCCTAGAAGTTTTGTCAATATATTAGACACACATAAATGGATGAATAAGTAAAAAGCAAAACGTAATAGCTTCTTGAGAGTGAGAGACAACGAGACGTGAAGGAGGAAGAGATACAGTAGACATTGATTTATGGAGTGATGAAGTAAAAAAAATTACTTCACCTCAATTAGAATCTTCTCTCTCTCTCTCTCTCTCTCTCTTGCTCAACATTTGGGAGATAAGAAGTCCTCATCAAATATATCGTGTCACTACTACTGGAAGGAAGAAGAGATAATCATTTACAAAATTAGGATTGAAGGTAAAAGTAGAATTAAGAAATCAAGATTGAAGGATACAAGATTAATGCATCCCACCCCCTAACATTCCCTTCAGGTTAATCACAATAAATCAGTTAACACATTGACCTTTGATTTGTGTTTTGTTTGTGGCGGTTCTGAACCAACCTCACTCAAATATTAAGGGGAATTGGGGTCAAGATAATCAAAGTAAATGGTCGACTGGAATAATTGTCCATCTTAATTTTTTTCCTCACTGTAGTCTGCATCGCTAGTGAAAATATTTTAGAAGGAATCAGAGATATCCTTAAAATTGGTGCGGGGTCATTGCGTATTTATTTTTAACATTGTCTATCTCGATCCTTACTTTCTTCCTCCTCCTCCTCAGTTTAAAAATCTTAGAGACTTTGCTTTCTCTCTGCCTCTCTCTCTCTCGGGCACACAATTGAACATGGCAATTACCACTACTCAGCTTTCTCGGATTTTCCTTTCCATCCTACCGTACACATGCTTACTTATATAAATGCTACTTGACTTTCCTTTTGCCCTTCCAAGGATTAAAGTTAATGATAATTACCCTGGATCATGTGATCTTCTCACTTGTTTCCTGGCAACTCCAGTTTTTTTTCATTCCCCCGCAAACATCTCCATCCTTCCTTTTCTTCCTTCTCTTCTCCTCCTCGAATTACTAATAGGTAACGGCATCATCGTGCTTATGTAGAGTAGATCTTAATTTTATTATATAACATCCTCTCTCCATTTTCTCATTCCATTCCTGAGGAGCGGAGTTTTGTGCTGCCAGACACAAAAGACAAGGAGAGGAGGAGAGTTAATATAGAGATATAGGGAGGGAAGACGCTGGAGGAGATGCAAAGTGCTTGGAATGCACCATATAAAAAATTGCTGGATTGGCCGTCTTTATGATCTGAGTGTCTGACGTGGAGGAAGAGGAGGAGGAGGAGGCAGAAGGGATCTAGACGTAACCCACAAATGGCGGCTCCACTCACTCACAAAAAGATAGAGAGACTTCATGCTCATCATGATTAATGCTCATTATGTCACAAGGTGAGTGAGACAACGGTAATTGTCCATAGTCGTCTTAATTAATTAAGCACACTCCCCCTTTTCCTCCTCTCTAGCCAAGCTTCTCAAGTTTCCCTCCTCCTCCTTTCATTCACTCCGCACGTGACTTGGCACTTGCAGTGGAAAAGAAAATGAAAAAATTGTGGACTTTACTTTTACATAAATTTTAGGTGAGGACTGGAGAGTTTGGTTTGTGTGTGGGAGGAAATATATTTGAATTTCGGAATGAAGATGGAGATTTTTTTTTCTCTCTCTCTCTCTCTCAAAATTCGCATGGAAAAGTTGATTAAAATTTTAAATGATGGAATTTTTTTGTAATATATGAATTTTAAAATGGAATATGAAAAACTGAGAGGGAGAATGAATTATAGGATGGAACTCATGATAAACTGTAGAAAGAAATCGTAAGATTTTTTTTTTGAATTGAGATGAAGGATATTGAACATTTTTGAAATTGTTTAAGAATCTTTTTTTCAGAGGTAAAAATATAAGTTAAAATTGTCCTTTTTTCCCTTCTTCTTTTCCTTTCATTCCTTTTATGGAGTAGACTTGTTTTTTAGCAGTGTACTTTTACTGGATGGTTTTTCTTCCCATAAAAGATTCATTAGGGTTCTTCGTGTCTTCCTCTCTCTCTTTTTTGTCTTTCATATATAGAATCTTTTCGTTTCCGTTTTTTGTGTGAAAAGCGGTTTGAGGTCATTGGGTTATACAAGTCACTATTGATGTATGACCTGGCCTTTTTCTGGCACGGCATGGCATGGGATGGCATGGCATGATGAAAACTTGTTTCAGTTTCTCGCTCTGTCTTTGTCTCGGTCCGTTAAGACCGGGAGAAAAAACCTTGAGACTTTATTCATAGTTAAAAAGTCAGTTATTTTTTGTCACGGGTTTCTCTACACTCCATGAGTAAGTGAGAGAGTGTGTGTGTTGTGTAGTGTAGTTTGTAGTGTACAAACTGAAAGAGGGATAATAACTAGGAAAAATATAACTTTAGTTGGTGAGCTGTGGGCGTTTTTAGTCATCCATCAATGTTTGTCTTCTTCTACTCCTCTCTCTCTCCATCTTCCTTATTTTGTTTGGTTTTCCTTTTAAAAGGTTAAGAGAGTAGTCTCTCTTTTCTGGCAATGTCAGTTTGGGAAGAAGAAGAAGAAGAAGAAGAAAGGAAGAAGAGGAAGAGTAGAAGAAGCCGGAAAATTGCCACGTTGCGGATGAGTGAAAGTGTCCTGAAAGACTAATAAAAAATAACAGCTAAACTTGAGCACAATGTCTAACTATACGAAGATACACACACACACAAAGCAAACTCTAATGGTTGACTCTTGAACGTGGGCAGGATTGAAACAAACCCAGAAAAATGTATTCCAATCTCTCCTCTCCCCATTCCACACTTTCACTCAGGATGTGGGGAGGGGCAAGTCAGTAATGGCAGTGAAAGGTGAATTTTATATGGCACAAGAGATGAGAATTTTCATCTCTATTCTATATTCTATGATCTCATCAGCCCACTTCTCTCCCTCTCTATTCTCAATCTCCTCCCTCTTCAGAAATGTTGCATAGTCTACGAGTATTTGTAGCATTTAGAATAAAACAGTTACCATTCCCCCGTCTCTCACTCGAACCATTTTCGTGCTTTAACTTTTTTTTTCCCAGGCCTCCCCCTCCTCACTTTCCAATCTTCAAAGAAAAGTATTTCGCGCACAATTTCCCTCAATTACTTCCAGCTCAAAGCTATTTTGTGTGTGAGTGTGTGTACCCTCCCATCCGATACATGATACATTTTAGTAAAAAAAAAGTGGGGAAAAGTGAAAAAGGTTATTTTTTGTTTGAAAAATTTCCCTTCTTTTGAAACAGCAACTCCGAACTCTGACCCCGTATACTTTGTTCGAAAAAAAGTCCAAGACACACAGACACACGATACTTGACAACCTAAAGACATTAGCATGTATTCTGCCTTTGTGTGTGTTGAAAGAGAGCCATAATTCGGCACCCTTGGGTCCTCCGTAAATGTGTACAGAAAGTGTGTTGCTTGTGAAGGAAGATATGGTTCGTATGGCAGTTCGGATGGAGGAAGAGGAGGAAAGGAGAACTCTCCAAGCAAGTTTTCACCTGTCCTTGAGTAATTCTATTTTTATTTTGAAAACGTGTGTGTGCGTGTGTGTGAGGGAGAGTCTGAGTTTTCGCCGGGTCCACGAAAAGTAGGGAAAGGAGGAGAAAGAAGTGTTGGAGAATAAGTACCAGAAAAGAACTTCCATGTATGCCACCCCATCACACAAACAACCAGTGTAGTACATATGTGAGTTCGTGTGGGGACTCCACTCTCCTCGTGTGTGTGTGTGTGTGCTGGTCGTCCTTTTACTCAAGCCTTCAGAATCAGCTTCTCCCTATCTATGGAGCTGGTGGAACAGAATTACGGCCATCCAAGAAGAGAGAAGTGGAAAGGACGCCGATTAGGATTACCAAGTCTCTCTTTCTTTCACGCATACACATTCTATGCGATCCCTCGCTCAATCCTTAACTCAAGTTTTTAGTTAAAAAAAGTAGTCCTGCTTCCACACGCAGACACACACAAACACACGCTCCTCGACTTCACACTCGACTTCACAACTCCAGTCTGCCAGTCTATGGATGAAAAGTAAGTCAGTGTCAGTGCCAAAACCAGAGTTAAAGGGAAGCATCTCATGCATGAATAGATTTAAGAGAGAGAGAGAGAGAGAGAAAGCCTTAAACTCTCCTCCAGCTTTCTAAGCAGAGTCGAGTCTCAACTTTCACTTTTTCTTCTCTCTATTTGACTCGGAGTGAGTCACTCTGCTTTGGGTGGTTGGATGAATTGCTGGAGGACTGACCATTGATATACGCTCCCAGGTTCAGCCTTATCATCATGCAATGCCTCCTCTGATCTCACGAGAGAGAGGAGATCAAGTAAGTCAGACAGACAGGCACACACACAAGAATTTAGTACAGAAAAGTTGAGACTCTCAAGAGTTGAGAGGTGTAAGGAACAAAAGTGTTTGGTTGCAGCAGCAGTTCAACTGCTGCTCAGGTGTGCCAGATAGACCCTCAGCCATCTGTTCACCTTCACTCTCTCTCATCATTAGTAGTAAATGAACTGATAAAACTATTTTGTTGGCACACTCATCCACTCCCCCTTCATTCGAATCCTAGATCCTGAATTTTATCAGTTTTCACACGTCATGATTTGGCTCCAAGAACTCGTCCTATGTATACTTCACAGGGAGAAAGTTGATTTCCTAATGAGTGAAAGTGAAAACCAATGTGACATATTTTTACCCAGTACATTTTCCTCCAAAAATAATTTTGTGGTAAAAATTCTTATACATGTACAAAACTCGTATTTAATATTTAATCCAAATTGAATCCTGTGGTTTTTTGCCATTGCATTTCTTTTTGGCATTAAAAGGAAGAAAATGTGGGATTTTGTATGTGGGTGGGGTATGCTTAAATATAATAATCTTCATTTGAAACTATTATCCCACACTGTTGGACCTCCACCCACTCTCATAATCTTAATGACAACTTTTTCTCTACTGGGCTCAGGGTGTGAGGAGGAGGAAAAAATTTCCACTGACAAACGAACGGAAGGTTTAACATGAGTAATTTGGCTTATGCAGGATCAGTTCTTTCTCCTCGTCCTTATTTTTCCCTAGGAAAAAAAATTTGATGTTCCCTTCATCCTGGGAAGTTCCCTTCATTCCTTTCGTACGGTTGAGGGAAGTGCGTAAAGGATGAAAATGACGACGGTCATTCTCACGATGAAAAAAATTTATGTGGAGAATGAACGACATAATTTTTTCCGTTTTTTTATTTCCCAACTCTCCATGCTTTCTCTCACCCGCTCTCTATCTCTATCTCTCTGTGGTGATATATAGAAGAAATGGTGTGGTTCATTTTGACCTCCGAATTAATATAATCGTGGTAGACAAGGAAATAAAAGAGAGGAGGAGAAAGAGGGGGCAATAGAAAACTTTGCAACTTTATTTGTACGTTGAAGCAGAAGGTAGTACGAATGAGAGGAGTCTGAAGGGGGAAAAAGTGGCGGAAACTGACGGGGGGCAAATTACCCAATTTTTACTTTTCTTGTTCATTTTCTGAGGTCTAAAGATACACAGAGGAAGATTTTACAAGTGGGATGCAAAAGAAAGAAATGAGGAAGAAAATGCAGGGTTCAACTCTCTCTCACTACTTTCTCTCAGGATATTTTTATATGAGGATAAATACACATAGGTGCACTTCCAACCCACTCTCACTCTCTCTCTCTTTCTCTCTCCCTCTCTGTTGTAATTCTCAAGGAAATGAACTTCTTTTCAAACTTTCTATTCATTCCAATTCAACTGTCCTTTCCTCTCATTCTTCCGCTCTAAGGCTCAAAGCCTTGTCTTTCTCCATGAACGACTCTCTCATTTCCCAATAAAAGTTTTTCTCTCCGCTCCTCCTCTTCAAGTAGAGTGAAAAATTTTGAGAGAATATTTTTAATCTACAATTTAAAATTTACTTTCTCTTTTCCCTTCCCCCTCTCCTCCCCTTCCCTCTCTTCTTCATTTTCACTTTCTCCCAAAAATAATTATGATGATGAGACATAAATCTTAATAAAGTGGTTCCTAACAAGATGATTACCATTTGTTCCAGCCATCCAAACCCTTAATTCAATCACCCCAAATTGACCCCCTCCCCCACACAGTCACTTTAATTCAATTATATAAATGTACGGGGAGGAGGAAAAAAGGAATAGAGCGGGGAGTTTTGTTATGACTTTTATTCTGAATCCTAAATCGGACTCTCTCTCTCTCTCTCTCCATCCTCAAATCCGCTATATTATGATTAAAGTAGAATTAGACTCTCTCTCTCTCTCTCTCTCTCTTCCTCTATCTATGCCTGGCAAACTAGGGTACAGGGTAGTCAATAAAGTTTGCAGAGTTTCGGATTATGTATTTAACGAGCATAAATCATGACGGATTGAGTGTAAGCGCATTAATTTTAGAAGGGTGGATTCAAGCGAAAAGAATGCATTATGAGAAAACCCTCTTCTCTCAACTTTCCCTCTCAAGTCGTATAATTAAATTTTAAGATGTATTGAACAGCTCTAGACTAGTCCATTGAGAGAAATCTGGAAAGTGAACCCATTTTCCCCCACAAAATTCCTTTCTTAATATTCCAAGCGAAAAAAATGTTAGATAAATATTTCAGTCAATATTTTATATCCAAAACAAAATCTCACAATTAAATTTTTACAGTAAATCCTGAGACTTTGTATTTTATTCTTTGAATAACGATTTTCCGTCAGATCTCAACCTGGAAAAAAGTATTATTAATCTTCATCCCCCACCCTGTACAACCGTGTACAGTGGATAATGTAGTGGGAGGTCAGAAGGAGGAAATGCCACGCTTTATTATAATAATATTGTCTGAGAGTCCGGGGGTAATACGGGAAAACCATATAGCTAAGTAGCCATAAAACTGGAGAAAGTTTGGACTAAGCGGAAGTGAGGCTCTTTCTCCTTCTCCTCCTCCAGCCGCCATTTCCACCTCACCGGTTTTAATTAATCACGACCCTTTATAAATCATTTCCTTTCCTCCTCGCAAGACGCGCGGAGAGAGAGAGAGGGAGATGGAGAACACAAGGTTACCCCATTATATCAAACTTATTTGTATTCATGAGTGGAGCCCTGTCTATCTTCCTCAACTATATTTATTATATTCCATATAAAAGGTATAAGCAGAGGAGAAAGGCTAGCTTGTGCGTACTCTCCTTAGTCCTTGCTCATCATATTCCAGAGACGAACATTGGGAATATTTATAGGGAATAATACACAGTCAACTACTTCCACTATTTGGGCTCCCCCCTCCCTTGAAAAGAGAGAGACTGAAGTATCTTGCACTGTATCAATTTCATATCGCCTCTAATCTCATCATATTTCAGCTATGCCTTTCCCACACACGCACACACAAGTCAGCCACCCTCATTGATGTGGGCTATATTTTGACTGTGGATTCTTTTTTCCTCTCTACTTGTCCTGGTCAATTCATGTCTAACGATGCCACGGTAATACAGATTCCCTCTTCCTTTTCCTTGCTTTCTCCCACTGACAGATCGTATCCCTCCTGCCCCTATATTTCTAATGGGAGCTCAAGTCAATAGGGTCATATTTCATTCTAGAAAAATCAACCATGATGCAGGATTTATTCTCTCTCCCTCTCTCTCTTTTCTCTATATTACTCAGTCTGCTCACATTTTATGTCTCAATTTTAAAGCCACCTTCTCACTGGTCCCAGAATAAACACAAACCGATATATACCTGCACACACACATTATATCGTAAGAGTTGGGAGGCGAGAGGGAGATAACCCCTCATCAACGTGTGTACACAAAACGGTTGTGTGTGTGTGCTATATGTAGAGCGTAGTAAATTTTTTTTATAAAACAAGATTTATATACAGGAATGCACACACAACTCAGTACACATTGTGTGTGTGTATGCATCTGCAATGGTTGTACATATGAGAAATGTAATAATAATAAAAAAATCCAGAATCGATGCCACATACCATTTCAGTCTCCTCTTCTTCCATATTCTCCTAAGCTCCCTTCAAGATATGAAGTCATCCTGATAAGCAAGTGCAACGGGTCGTGTACACCTCGATACAAGGGAGGGAGGAGGAGAAGTCGTTTTTATATAGGGAAAAACGCAATGAATGAGGACGGTAATGGTAATAGATAATAAGGGAGAAAATGTCTTGTCGACAAGCTAAGAAAAAAAATCGTGTCTTTCGCTCCCTTTCCCACACTCCATCAAGGGAAAAGGAGAACGCAGAGTTTCTTCTCCTCGTCTCCTCTTTTTCTACTCCCTTTTTTTCATGACACGCACACACACCCGTCCATACATTTTGTCCATCAACCTAAACTTGAATGGGATGATAGATAAAGTGAGAGAAAAAGTGATGAGGATGGTGACTCAATTTTTTCTATCCTGATAGTCCACATAGGGAAAAAATATAAAGAGAGAGAGAAAGTGAGTCGGAGAAAGTTAGGATAAAATTCTCAGACTGGAGCAATGAGAATGGGAACAACAATATCCATTTTTTACGACAAGAATAAAATGCTCAAGCTCAGCATTCAGATTTAATGGAAATCTGGGTGGGAAGGTAGGATAAAAAAAATGTGGGAGGACATTTGTGTGTGTGTATAAATATTTACTTTGTGACCGCAAAATGTCTCATCGTCAATTTGTCTGAGCAGCTAACTTTGTACCCGTTCTCCCCGGATTTAATTGTTGCATTTTTCCAGGAGATAAACCTGGATGTAAAATTTGAAGGAAATTGCGTATGCAGACATTTTATTTTCTAATATGCACACACCTTATGTGTCGCGTGTGTGTGTCTCTATGACAGAGAGAGAGAAATTTGAGATGGAGAGGAGATACGGAGAATTGTATAAATTCGAATGTGGAATGAAATGCAAATTGTAAAAAATAGGAAAATATGTAAATTGTAAAAATGTGAGGACGGCAATATACATTGAAACGTCTCTGTCTTTTTGTGGAGACAGACATAGGGAGGAGGAGGGAGAGAGAGAGGAAGAAATTTGTACATGACATTTCTTCTATTTCGTCTTCTCCTCGCCTCAATTTGATGGGATTGTGTGTGTGTGTGTCATGGAAATCGCATTCTCTACCTTACATATGGCCATGGAAGAGAGCTCCACTATTTTTTTCCGCCTGTACAGACTCCACAGACACAGAACACCAGCTGTGTCACATGAGACGACTCGGAGGAGAAAGAGAAGGGAGGTAGAGGAGGGAGGAAACAAATAGAAAGGATAGGAGAAAAGCTTGAGAGTTGCGGCAACAGGCCATACAAGGGAAGGCTAACACAATGGGAATGATAGTGACTGTGTGTAGTTTCCCATATACTATTACAGAGGACAGTCTCAAGTTTGTGAGACTATATACGAGAATTGGATATGTGGAGAAAATAACAGAGTGTATTATGCAATTGTACACGCGTCCCTCTCTCCTCTTCTGCTGTGGATGGACGAATCAGAGTGAGAGTGAGAGAGATGAAAAATAAAATTCCTCTTTTCCCCTTTGACTAATCCTGTACACGCCATTGCATTGATACACCGAAGCATAAGGTCGAACACAAAACAGGAGAGCTAACCACAAAGTGAAAACTGAAGACACGCACACACAAAGAGTGAGAGAGGGAGAGAGAGAAAGTCAGGGAAAGTCCTGGAGAGGAACCATAAACTAAAGATTTATTGCATGTTTTATTCCATCAAAATCTCTCTCCATTTTTAAGAATGGAATTCCCTCTTCTCTATACTACACTGTATCTACACTTTTGACTTCCAGGGTGAAAGATTCGAAGGATGGAAGCGTCAGGAAAAATGTCAAAATTTCCTTATCTCTTCCATCTGCTTTCTCCCCATTCTCTCCATTGTCGACAGAGCACGAGGTGGGGAAAGAAGTGAGGAATACATTTGCCAAACGCTAGGACACAACAGCACAAGTCAGGAGAAAGAAAGAATTTTGAATGCACAGGGAAAATGTGAAAGAGACAGTTGACTCAGAAAGGGAAAGTTTGAGAAAAAAATAAATGTTTGTTTCATGTTCATCAAGTCATCCATCTTAGTATGACCCTGTCCTCAATGAACTTTCGATTTGCTGTTTTTCCTTTCCCTTTCTTCTTTTTTGTGAGAGAGCTGAGGAAATGTAAAAAACTCAACAAAAAAAGTTAATGTTCAGATCCACCCACCTCGTCTCTATCCCTCTGTAGACAGGCATCTACATCTGTATTTAGAGGATGATGAAAATGTGGAAATTTATTTAGTCGGTCAGAGTATGGAAGAATACGGATGAGAAATAAATGGTAAATTTTGCAAATTTTCTCCAACTTTCTCCAAGTTGTTAGACAAACACTCACCATTCAATTTTCTTCTGGGTGAAAATTGAACAAAAATTTTTCATTAGGAAAAATAGGATGGGAAATTGGGTGTGTGAGCGTGTAGAATTTTTTGAATCTTGTTCACAGATGGTTCCAACATTACAAATATAAAAGGGGTATGGTGGAATTACACGGGAAATTTCAGCTGGTCCAGTTCTGAGATGATCATGGAGATCAGAAAAAAAGTGTACTAAAAGAGAAAGACAGGGAAAACGACCACACGAAACTAACGTTACATGTTGCAGACGATTAAGGGAAGAGAAGGAGAAGATAGTGGAGACGAATTGTTATTGCACTTTTGGAGGAAAACAGTGTACAAAAGTCAAAAGTGCAAAAGCTAGTTTAGTCGTGTGTGTGTGTGTGTATGTGATTTTTGTGTTACTTGAGATTTTGTCTGAATGATACTTCACAGAACATTTTGAGTTGTGAGATTCCTTGTCCTTCCCAACTTTGAAGATGTGACAGTTCTCTCTTCTCTATGAAGGGGTTTCCATGTCCAGCTTTGACTATGATACTTATGGTGGATTGTCAAACCACATGACAAGAGGAGGTGAAATGGAGAGAGAGAGGGAAGAGAAAGGGATCTAATGGACTGTCTCTTTTCATGTGTGTTAGAGTTAAAGGGAAAGACCACTTGCTCTTAAATCTTTTATGACTACCCCCACACTTCCCCAAAGTTTCTGTCATAAGAGTCTATTGTGGCGGCTTCTGGGGAAAAGTGGAAAGAAAGGGGGGAGGATGCATGGTTCATTTCTAGTTCAAAGAAGGAGAAAACAAGTTTGACTCGTCCCTCCGGTCAGGCTGACCACAGCTGGGACACATTTTCCTTTTCCGATGTGTAAATTTTTTGTGCCTCCAGAGAAATTTTGTACAGTTTCAAAAGGATCCTCATCAACTGCCTGACACAAGGTAATTCTCATGTGTGTGAGGATCAGCTCAACTCAGTATGTGTGTGTGTGTCTGTGAGGAGGGCTCTGTATGGATTGCTCACAGCAAATCCCATGGACTGGTGCCTTTGTCACTGGATTCAAGTGTTTCCCTGTACACTGTGGAGAGTGTGCAGAGAAAGAAGAAATTTTGTAGAATAGATGTGTGTGTGTGTCCATTGAGGATTCGAGTAAGTTCCTCCTACTCTTGGGCATCGTAATCTTGTAAATGGAAAATGAACGCGTATTAGTCTACATATGTATGTTAAGTGTGCACAGTAGTGTCGTAGTCCTAGTGAAGCCAGCATTTTTTGTACTTTCCTGAATTTTAGAGACCTAATCAAATGGAGGTTCTATTCATGTACGCCTGTGTGTGTGGGTGTGTGCGGGATAGGAGAAAGTAGGTTAAATTTTCTACGAATTTTAGCTATTTAATGTGTATGGTGACGTGTATTCTTTGGAAAAATTCTGAATTAATGTTTGCAATAATGCATTCTTGATTTTTATTCAGCTTTCTCCTACTTTCACTCAACTTTGTCGCTCATTGTATATTCCTCATTTTTGACAAGGGTTCTTTCCAAATGAATTTCAAAGAATGAAACTATGTCAATAGTAAATATTCTTTTTGTATTTGTATTTAATTGATGATAAATATAGTGTCTTGTGAAAGCGCTTGTATCTTGATGCTGGTCAGGGTTCATTGTTTTGTTTGAATAGTAAGAGTAAAGAATACAATTCAGCCATTCCGATCGACCCAGGTAATAATGCTTTCTCTTTACTACGGCATGACAAATCTTTTGTTTCAGTGTCACTCGCACTTTGCCCTTTGATCGGCGACAAATGGGGGACCCTACTGTAGCACCCAGCATTTTTGATACTGTAACTCACCACTCTATTCGAGTCACCCATGAACTTGAAGTAAAATAAAAGGTCAAACAATAATTCTCAATATATTTGCTCAGTAAATTTGCATTCTATTTCTCTCCTCCTCTCCAATCCCATTACGGGATAGCAAGACTGTAAAATATATTCAGCACAGTATTTGCTATCATCATCGTAGACTATTTACTCTTAACCACCTCGTACATAATATTCGTATCATCTCTCTCCTCCCACTAACAAAGACTCTGAGACTTCAATGAATGAATAAATATATAATTGTGCACACAGTCTGTCATCACAATTCCCCAATCTGTCCCCAATTAAAAATTTATGAAGGAAAAATGATAAAGAAAGGTATTAACTTTTCCTTGCTCATCCCAGGAAAATCCACAAAATGACCGGACAAAAGAGAAGAGAAAGAAAGATAGGAACCTCAAGAAATGAAACCTACTAATTGAATTTTACGATGATTTTATATATGTATTTAAGTTTAGCCACATCCCAGTTATGACAGATTGTGTAAATAATCCAGAGAAACTGAAGTGAAAGTAGAGAAATGAGAAGCTTTATTACTAAGAATTACAATGGGAAAAGGAGAATATCTCTTTGCCTGTCTGTCCTATTCCCCACTGATACATTATACATGTTAAGACTAAAGAAATATTATCCCCGATACATCTCTACAAATATATTGTGTGTCTGTGCACACCATATATTTCTTTGGCTCCACCAAAGATCTCCCAAAGTCAAAATACCGTGACTGTAGTCCAACACTAAAAGTTCAAAATAGTTGTTCAAAATGGAAATGACAGGAATGAGTACAGACTCCTTCTTCTTCTTCTCCTCTTGTATCAAATTGTATCTCACAAAAACAGAATTTATACGTGTATATTTACAAAAGATGCGTGTGTGTCCTGTGTGGATATTTCACATGCTCCGAGTCAGAAGAAAATATACACGCACACACAAATGTGGACTGCTTTTTATTTTTCCCTTTGTGGTTTTTTCCAACCTTTTTAGGGAGGCAAAGGCAATAGCCGCATGGCTTGATAAAAGGCCCCGAGTGAACCAGAGAAATAAAAGGAGGAAAGAAAGCTGAGAGTGGAAAAAAAGAAAACGAAAGACTGTTTTTATCAAAGTCTCATGTACTCTTCCTACAGAATATATGAATGACGTGTTTGTGTGTGTACATTGTACATAAAAGGAATGTACTTTTGTGTGTGTGTGTGATTTGAGAGATTTTAGAGCCTCGGCCCTTTCTGTCTGAATTGCAAGCTTCGCACATTTTGCGATGCACACAATGTTCCTCTTTTTGGACAATGAGGACCACACGCGAAAACCTCCTCCTCCTCCTCGTCCAAAATGTAGTGGAGAGGAGAGGAGGAGGTAATAAATGACACGTAATAATGAGAGTTATTAACAAGACGGTCTGTATGAACCAGTGTAATTCATATATATTTTTAATGGAGGGGAAAGGAGGAATGTGAAGATAAAACAACAAATAAATAAAATCCAAGGAGAATATTGTGTGTGAAATGTCTTATATATTTTTTTTATTGTTTCCTCCTTAATTGCTCAGGGCTTTTGTTCCAAATACTTCGGCTTTCTCTCTTTTCCTTTCCCTACAAGCAAGTTCTTTCTCTTATACAGCCTTCTCCTTCCTCCCCACTTTCAACTTTCAAGGGGGTTCAAGAAGAGTGTGTGGGAATGCAAAAGTTCATTTGTTTGGTATTTATGTCAAGTAAGGGCTACACCATAAACGGGAATTCGTTTCAAGAGGGAAAGGAGAAAGTTCAAAATTCTTGATATGAATCTTTTACGCAAATATGCATCGGATGCATATGAATGTTGAATTAGAAATAAATGCGATTTGGAGTTGGGTCGTTTACTTTATAGTCATGTAACGATTTATTCAGGAAATATACAGGTTTATTTTATGATGATCCGTAACTTGAAAAGGATTTACATTTAATGTGTTGTAACAAGTTGTTTTACAATATATAGTTTTTCTCTGGATTTAGTCAAATCTCTGAAATAATACTGTGTACTGTGTACTGTGAGACACATGATGTACTTTGTGTGTGTAGTATTTATTTATTATCTCCTTCAGTCAGACTGTCATGATGAAGGTTTAGAATGACAAGGAGAAGATAATAAATTTTGTTTGGTAACTCTAAATATTTTGCTTTGAATATTGTTTTTTGTATTTGTATGAATTTTCTCATCTCTTCTTTTATTTTGGCTGTGTGGCTGTATTGATTGTACAATTGGATTTCAGGTGAACTACATTGGGTACTCTGTTAATTTAATTTGTCATTGTAATGTCTATACGTTGTCTACTCCGTATACTCTAGATTGAAGGGTAGAAGGGGAAGTGTAATCCATAACGATGAAGGGATTAGAGGGGATACATTTACAAGGACTTTTTTGTTTTAGAATAAATATTTATCTATATTTAAGTATAACTTATATAGTAGTACCATATAACAATTCAAAAATACTCCTTCACTTTCTCTTTATCTTCTCAACCCAACACAACACACAATGTGTTTGTGACTGTGACGGTGTGAGAGAGAAATACCAGGGAGTTGTGTATAAAGCCAGACATTTCTCAACGTGTCAGGAAAGTGTACACACGAAAGTCATTTTATATCCAGGATAAATACTTCAGTTTGAAGGATACCATCCAATTTCTTATGACACACATTTTGTTTTTAAAAGAGAAAATTTGAACACTGGATACACACACAAACTCTCCTCCTATTGTTCCCATCACATTTCCCATCCAAACAAAACTTTTACTTGCTTTCTCTTTTTTGTCTGTTCAACACTGACGACCAGGTACTTACACAAATACATATGTATGTATATATTTAATACTGGATTTGAACTAGAATTTGGACATTAACAGGTTAGGAGGACTTTTGGTGGACACACGGCAGACAAATATTTTGTTTAATAAAATATAATGTACAATGTTTTTTTTAGTATCAAGCGAATAACAAGTTATAGAATTATATTCTGTAATTTTAAAATCCATGTACAATTTCTAACTACGACTCCCTTTCTCGGACCAGCCGAGAAATCCATACATTTCATCTCCCCGTAGAAACAATTTTTACTTTCCCTTTCTAATTAACATGCAATTACTTAAATTTGTCAAAGAGAGACAGTCACACACAATACAAGAATCCAAGATTTTCGAGTGAAATGACAATTACTTATAATCTACATTTAAACATGTGGGAGAGAGACATTATTTGAGCATAATGTTATATTTTAGTAAAGATACACGATAAATGGGAAAATCCTTCAACACATTGACAATTAGAGGGTCTTAATTGTCATTACAAATATGTGATGAATAACAAATAAATTTAAATTCTAAACATGAATGAGACACAATGAGTGTAACGAGTGTAATTTGTAAAATTCTTGTTTAAAATATTTTATCGAAAAGTCGATAAAAATAGTAGGCACTGAGAAAAAAGGCCGAAAATAATTTTTAATGCCTTTATAATAATTATAATTATTGGATGATGTCGTCGTCCGAGTAGTAGGATAATTGTCTATTTCCACAAGTAGTATAAATTTAAAGTGTACATTTAATGTACACACAATATTGAAAGTGAAAATAAAATTCGCACTGTCTTTTGTCATTGAATGTGCATGGAAATTAAAAATGTTAATTACACAATACATTATGTAATTTAACATAACCGTATTCACTTCTGTCCACCATCGTAGAGTTTATTGCCTCTATTATTATTACTCTCTCTCTCTCCTTTTCTTATACTTATTGGTGGATATTGCTCTCGTCATGTCACAACGATTTTTGTTTGTTTTGTACTCAAACAAGAACTTTTGACGCACGACATCAATACAGAGAAAATTACTACAAGAAATTTCAAAACGACAACATCATTAAAATTAAATAACTAATGACAAACTCATATAACATATTATTAGAGGTAGAGAATTGAGATGATGAAATTGTCTTTGATTTGTAATAATATTTCGTATTAAAGTATTGTTAACGAGGAAGCAATCTCTATAAGATTATTATAAATTATTTTTAGACTTTTTTTCATTTCGACCGTATAGTTTCGAAGAACAAGAAGTCAGTACAATTTGACCTTGCTAATTTTTTCGTTTGGAAGATTCATCATCAAGGAGGGAGAGAAAAGAGTATTATGAATTGTGAACTCTTTCCTAGTCTATCAGAAGTTAAACAACAATGATGACAATTTAATAATAATAAATATTTTTAGTCCCATTATAAATTCTAAAAGTTAACAACAATATAAGTGCAATAATGGTTGTTTCATTTTTGTCTCAAAGTCTAAAATCTTGGTTCATCCTTGTAAATTACACGCACACCATGAAGAAATAGAATAGCTAGTGGAGTACTCACCACATGAAGAAAGAAGATAGTATTTTTCAAGTTGAAATTCAAAACTGTGAGCATTTCCATAATGACCAATTACCCTAGAAAAGTGTGTGTAATGTGTGTCATCCACATACACACACACAACCTTCTCTCAAACTACTTGTATATTCTAAATTGACCCTTTTTTACTATGAACTACAAAAAGAAGAACCTTACTCGAGATTCGAGTGAAAGTACTACTTTCACTCTTGTCCTCTGCGGTGGGTCAAATTTTGTCCATTTTAGGTCCTAAGGAATTTAATAATTCCTTTACAATCTACTATACAGTGTACACTTAACAAGAATCGTATCGTGTGTATAGAAAATGGGAAAATCATGACGACAGACTTTTTTTCATAATATCATGAGTTCATCTTGTCGAACACACTTGTAGAGTGTTGTATGTACGTACAATACGTAATAATATACCGTTTTAGGTTGACAATAGGACCCTGGGTATCTCATCTAATCGTCAAAGTAATAAAATGATTCCTCTCGACATGTCACAAAGTACATGTGTGATGAGAAATGTGTACTGTTTTGATGCTCTTTTGAAACTTTCGAAAATTTTGAGAATGACCTGGAGAATGTTGAGAAGACACCCGGATTCTATTGTCACTCCCACGGTTTGTACATCATTATGTAGTTTGAGTAAAACTCGTGGGGATTCTTAAACCTTGTGTACAGTGTACACACATTGATACACACTTCAAGTCAAAAAAGAAAACATCATTTCATTATATTATTTTTTGTACACATTTTTCGATCCTTTGTTCTAACTAAATTCAATCTGTCTCAGTCACTTCATTTCAACTATAGTCTACCAAGTAAAAGTACTTTTTCCTATTTCTTCTTGGAAACTACATACAACAAAGAATTCATTTCGATTCTACTCCCACACATGATCCTTCATTGCGAAGAAGGATTCTTCTCTTTCATTTTTCTGTCTCTCCAAATCACAATAAAGTATGTACATCCCCTTACTCAAGAGGAAAGAGGTAAAACCTGAATGGAATTGAATATTTGATGAAGCAATCAAAAGAATCATTACTCAATTATCCTCTATTATTATTTCTCTTTTGTGTCCTGTCTTTGTCTGTCTCCCAAACAGGGGTCATATTTCCTGGACAAACCTTTCCCATAGTACATACCGGCTTAATATAGACATTACACGTTACCTAACTATGTAATGGGTCATTAAATTCGACCTATTACGTACAACTCAATCAATTTAGTATAACATCTCTCTGGATTTTAATGGACCCGCTATTAAACCGTAGACAAGATTTTAACCACACACACACATCGTAATCTTGACCTAAGAATAAAACACTCATACAGCACACCTTACTCTTAACCCTTATCAAGTCTGTACATTTATTGTGTATGCAAACAATTATCCCTATAATTATCTATCAAATAGCATGGCTTTTACTTTTACTTGTTGCGTTTAACCCACACATACACAGTTCCCTCTGCCCATTCCAAATTTTTCCTGCTGTTCCTTCTTTCTCCCTCAAAAATATTTTCCATTGTCTTTCCCATTCCTTATTATTTACTACTTTTCCCTTTCTCCTCAATCCATGTACTCGTACGTATGTATCACGTACAGTGTGGTTTGGTTTGAGCGTACTTATTTGTTCCTCTCTCCCTTCCACACACGCCATAATAACTTTTGACTATTATGTATACCTAAAGTATGTATATGTAGTAGTTGAAGGTATTAATTTGCAGGCTACTGCACAATCACCTTGTGCCTAAAGCACAAGAAAAGGAAGGAACTTGTTTGTATAACTTTTATACATATTACACAATTTGCAAATTATAAGAAACATTTTTTTTCTCTTCTTTCACTCACTCTACCCAATCGTTGTCATTCTCAAGACAAACAAGAAGAAAAAGTCTATACCATAACAATAGCACAATAGTAGTAAGAGAGACTATATTTTATGTAATATATATATATATTGCTCTGTCGTAAACTAGTAAATTTAATGGAATTCTCAATTTGGAGAAAGTTTTTTTTGTTAAAAAATAAAAACAAGAAGACGACGACTCGAGTTTTTTTTCTACTATTACTAAATACATACTACTGGAAATCTTCCGCTCCACCCTCAGCCACAATCATGTTAATAACAAAATCCCTCCTTCGGTCTATTCTCTCTTCCTCCGTCTTGGGATAATTTTTGTAGATTTCTCTTGGAATCACCGAATTTATTTTACTCTCCACAATCCCCGATGCATCACTTATAAGAATGTCTGGGACTTCACCATTGTTGGACACAGCGTTTGTGGGACAAAGTGTGTACAGACCACCATCACCTTCATCTATTAAAAATAAATATATTTTCTTACGCTTACATAAATGAAACAGACTTAATTAGAAAATTTAGATAAATTGGATACAATTTGTTTTATAAAAGGAGACAAAATCTGGACAAGAGAAATAAACGAGGGCTAATTAGTTTAATAAATAATTCGGATAAAATTTTACTATGGTCAACCAGAAGTGGCTGAAATATAATTTTCAAAATGTTCAGACTTGCAACGCACACATTGTGTAGAGACTAGTAGAGAGAGAAAGAGAATTTAACAACTTTCTCCTCACTCTGTTCAAAGAGCGTTACTCACATACACCAATCTGATTTTCCTGCCACACTTCTTCTCACATTTCCTCCACTTTCAAATGACCATACTAGGTACAATAGGGATACATACAATGGAGGGATTTAAAGGGAGTCATAAAATTCGGATCCTTTGTAAAATATCGGTAGTAAAGTTGGGGAATGGGATACAAAGTGAAAGAACACGCAAAGAAAGATAAAAGAAATGATTGTGGTTCGCCAAAATCCTTCCCACAACAACAACAACAAAAAACAGCAAGAAACCATCCTGTGTAATGATAAGCGAAAGTTGTTGCACTCTCACTCTCTCTCTCTCTCTCTTCATGATTTGTATCCATTCACAGAAATTACATGAGGTTTGTACAGATATTCATACCAATTTATTTATAGCAAAAACTTACTAATTTGAACTCCTTCCTCCTCAGCCAACTTTTTCTTGAGTTCTTCCTCCATGTCTTTTTTCCCTTTGAAAAAGTACCACCCAATGCCCATCTGTAATTGAAACCCAATTTGATAATGTAGTAAATAGTATGGTACAGCAAGGTTTATCACTTTATTAATTAAAAACAAATTTCACTTTTTGTCCAGAAAGATAATGTGTTGGACAGAGTACACATGAGGTAACATGTAGGACTATTATTAAGGTCGTCATCACTTTGTGCATGAAAATGACAAGAAAACAACTCACACAACTCATTAATATGTATGTATGGAGAGAATGGGGGGGGGGGATTAATAATTAAAATTGATTTTAATTTACACATGCTCGTCCCTACCTCCCTTCCTACATACATAATCTATATGTAGTTGAACATAGGTAGATGACAGGAGGACATGTGAATTATCGAACGCCTTTCGCTTAAAGTGTGAAAGTCTAGTTAGTTATTTATAGAAAATGGAACGTTTATTTTTTCTCAAAGTGGGAAAACACTCCTCGGCTTATTTTAACTTGGCTATTTAAAGGAAAATTCGATTGATTTTACATTCCTTTTTTATCCCTATCAGCTCATATGCTTACTTATAGTATGTGTTTAAATCCTCATTGAAATTTCGCATTTTTTAAAAATGCTTGTCACAATTTTGACAGTCTTAGGGAACAGCCTTCACGTTTTCATAATTCTTACAGAAAATCAATTTTCTTTCTTATAACATATTACAATTTTTAAATGAGTCCTTTATAATAAAAGAGTCCAGCTTAGAACTCATTTGATTTTTAATAATCCTGAAATATCCCACAAAGACAATGATCATCTTTGAATGATTGTAGATAAGTATCACCATACGTGACACACTTTTGTCTCCTTGCAACCGGTGAGTACTTTCTACATGCCAAATGACCGTATGTATGTTACAAGTCAGATTAAGACGAAGAAAGAGAGAGAGAGAGAAATAGAGGCTTACCAGAAGTAATAGTCCTACACCTCCCAGATAATAGGATAGTTTTTCTATGTTAAGGTCTATCATGTTAGACAGAAATAATAAAGGAAGAGTGACAGTCCACTGAGAATAGTTAATTAGACCAAATTAAGTAAAAAAGGCCAAAAAATTTGACGAGAGTAACTTTGTAGGGTCCATTCAGAATGAAACTCCCGCCCGGGTGTCCAAAATATACAGGACTTTCTTTCAATATCGATCCGAAAAATCCACAAGGCAACTCTCTCTCTCTCCTTTACCCCTTATACACACACTCTCTTTCCCACTCAAAGCAAATACTTATTGGGATTTCATACAGGATATAGTACAATAAGAATGATAATGTGAGGATGTGCGTGTGTGCCATAGTCTAATTTTGTGTCTGTATCAAGTGAAGACACAAGAGAGAGAGAGAGACTGATGATGACTTCCAAACGTTTAAACCTATTTCCGTACATATTATGTAAATTTTGAAATTTTGCCAAAAACTCCACTTACAACGCCTTCACCAAACATTTCCTCCAAACTTTCATGACTTGGTCGAGGCCAAGGCAAAACCCTCAACTTTAACTCAGCTGTCTGTCTGTTTACAAATAAGTATGATGATCATGGTTAAGCGGAAACTGTAGTTTTGGAGTGTAGTAGGAGGAGGATATAAATATTTAGTTTTACACACTAATAACGATTGAGTGGATGTATTTTCTTTTTTTAAATACAAGGAAATTTGTGAAGGATTAATCCAACTTATCCATTGCTCCTTACATATTGAGTATTAAGTTTATTTCAAAAATTTCCATAGTATGGCATCTACAAGAGAAATATTGCATGAGTGGGATTCATCCCCAAAATTTAGATGATGATTTTTTTCAGTCATTTTTGACTTTACTGGAAGGCATCAACTTTAATGAGTGGTAAGGAGGAGGAGGATCTTCAGACGTTGTGGGTTTTTGCATTTTTCGATGAGTCGTTCGACTCTGCTGTTCCGGGATTACTTTCTCCTTGGGCACAACAACCTCTGGTTTTTGTATGTAGGGTAGAATCTCATTGGGGTCATTCTTGAAGGATGAAGACTGGAAGGGTGCGGTGGGGTTGAAATATGATGGCGGTGGTTGTTGTAAATTGTCAGTGTTTTTATCTATATTATAATATAATACCCATGAGAGAATAATAGTGTCATTATTTATAAACAATAATTAAGAGAAATTGGGAAATTGGTTGTGAAATGAACGTACCTGGATATCGACGTCGTTTTCGATTTTTGAAGGAACAAAAAGCTTTCACCACAAACTTTTCTATGTAGTCGCAAGTGAGGAAGGAAATGAGCATGATGACTCCCAACTGAAATTATTTTAAATTTTTAAAAATTATTCATCCTGATCTTTGATAAGAAGTTGAATCAAGGTAGCATTATACACAAATTGAAAAAAATTATCTTACCAGTATACAGGGGAAAACACCAATGCCCAACATGAATCCAATCATTTCAGAATTTCAAGTCATCACTCTTGTCTTTTGACTACTTTCAGTCAATCCGACTAAGTACGCAACAAAACTTTTGCTACAAAAGGGCACAATCTCTGATTTAGAAATCTTCAGTTTCTCCAGTGTTCTTCAGGTCTAAATCACAATTTTCTATTTAGTGACTTTTCCTTTTTGTACAGCAACATTGTTTGGTTCTCCTCCAGATTGACCTGAAATAAAGTTGAGAGCTATTTTGGTTTAAGAAATGTCACGAATTTTATCCTGTATGCGACAATTATTGCTTGAAAACTCCGCTTGTCACCGATCGATACATTTTGGTATAGTGGCCCACTGCCGAAATTCTTTCTATGGCTTTGGATCTTTGTTTCCTAGAATGAACTGAAAACATTTTCCCACAAATTGACTAGCATTATTATTATTGAAAGTCTTCATCTATTTGTATGTATCAATCATAACCCGAATTTTTGAAGAATTTCCAAAAGAATGTTCTCAAAAGTGAAAATGGTCCTAATAAAAGAAACTAAGGGGAAAACGTTTTCATTCCATCTAACTTTTAATTGTAATTACAAATAAAGCCATTTATTGACCTGTATAGGAGTGATATAATATGGTCATATTATATTCCATGAATATGGCTATTGAAATTTGTATTCTAATTTAACTATTGAATACTCAACACAAATTCCTTGTCTATCAGAGTCTATGGCAAACTCATTTAGAATAGTCTTATCTTAATATACTTTGGAGATTAGTCTGCTAATATGTATTTCCAAAGAATGTAGTCGATTGGAAATGAACTTTTGCTGTTTGAAATGAAGAAATGATAGAACGAACACTGTATCCATGTTGAGACTGTCCACTCCACATTCTTTAGTGTACCTGAATATTAATTTTCTTCGTTGAAAATGGTCACGTACTCAAATTCCTATACCTTTTTTCCAGGTCAGAACAATGGAGGTATTGATACTTAATGTAGACTGCTTTTATCAGCCCAGCAACGTTGGATTCAATTTGTAGTCTAGTAATAGAATCAAAGATTAGACACGGTGACTAGAGCAAGTCAATGAACGCAAAAATATTTTCTCCTGAAAAAGTTCTCTTCTGACTGATGCTCAACGACAGCATGCATGATTTTTAGTGCATTTTATTCCAACTTCCCTATTCCACAGAGAATAAAAGCATGCACATAATTGATCATCCAATAATTTAATAGTTGCATGTAAATAAGTACACAATGGATTCTCATAAGAAATTCTCATTTATTGAAAATGGTCAAAAATTCCGAGACCCTTTCCTCAGATGGACTTTGGGTTAAAAACTGCTTAAGACAATGAAGATACATATTGATAGTTTGGATTTTCTCAGTCCAGCAACACCGTATTGAATTTATATTATAATTATAGTTGGGAACGATATAAAATTCTCTTATATATTAATCTGATATAAACTCCTGACTGACACCTTCACCACGCCGGATATTCAGTCAGTCGATTGTGAGAGACTAAGTCAGCATCATTTGAGACATTTTTTGCTGGAGCCATCATAGGTTGTGATTGAAACTCTGTACTTTCAAGGTAATTTTAATTTTAATTTCTGATATTCATTACTTAAGTAAGATTGTGAAATAAAAAAAGGAAATTAATTGATTATATTTGGGTTTCCAGATGATTGTAACCGGATACATCACGTACAAACCACTCGTGCAGAGATTTCATTTCCATGAAACCATTGTACGGCAAGGAAAAGGAGATGTTCAAGAGTATGAATTTCTGGAGCTGCCCAATTCACTGAAGACAGTTGGAGAGGTGGTTACTCACGTCAAGACGAAGTTGGACATTGACATGGACTTGAAATTTTGTTTCGAAAAATCCATTCTGAGGCCCGACCTATCCATTGAGGTTTTCAGGACTGCAAAAGCTGATGTTTTGTGAGTCCCCTTAAACGTTTTTTCTAATGAACGATTAATTCAAAAATGCATTAATTGTTTTTTATTTCTATAGTGTTAGCCCGTATCCATTGCCGGCCCTGTCCATGAGCTTTGTTAATGAAGATACTGGAGCGAGCACTTCAGTTGAAGTGAGTGCAAATAATAAATTTTGTGAAGGTACTTGAATTTTGTACTAATAATTCAGCATGCTGTAAATTTTAACATAGGAATCTGACGAGTCAAAGAATAATGAGACAACACGAAGCTCAATGTATGACACTTTAGATGAAGAAACGATTTCTGCAGTGGAGGTGTCAGTCAATGCTGAGGATGAGTCTGGACAAAGTTCCATGAAGGTCTTGGAAGAGATTTCTGTAGCCCCTTCCCAGCATGTAAGATAACTAACCTAACCTTGTACCTAATTTTAGCTAAACTCGTGTGCAGCCAGTGTAATGATTTTTAATGTCCGTACATTCTTCATCCAAATTCAGGTGACTGCTCAATTGAACTCTACAACAATGTCAACAAAGTCTATGTCGATGAAAAGACGACTCAGCTTTACTGACTGCTTACTAGGTAGTTCACCGGTATCCGAAAGAAGTCCTAAAATGCTAAAGATGTCTGAGGTGGAGGTGACTCCGGGGTCAGGGGTAAATGTTTCCACTCTGTCCGAGTCAACTTTGAAAAATGATAAATATGAAGAATTAAACGCCGGGATTATGGAAATTTCCACACCCGGAACTTTTATCTTTGTTGTGAGTGTCTAATAACTATTTAATTTCATTCAATTGACAATTTAATATCTTCACACTTTGTAATTTATGATTCAAATAGAAAAAATCGGTTGATGGTACAAAAGAACCCCTCCAAGAATGCAGTGCTATCAGTGAGGTGGAATCTGGTCCTGTCAGTGCTATTGGTAAGTGAAAGGAAAATCAGTTAACAATGCATTCATGCCTGCCACTTGTACAATTGAATCAAATGAATTAATCATTATATTTTGGATCTGAAAATTTAACAGAGACTTCAGACAGTGGTTTACTTGGTCAGTCCTGCATTGAATATGCCAGACTTTTTGATTTGGATGAAATTGATGACGCTGTCATTGGTAGTGACTTTGTCGACAACGAGGAAGATGATACAGCCCACTGAACCTTTCATGCCAAATATTACGATACCTTCAATATAATTGGTAGTTGTCATTTAATTATTGTTCCCATGATTTAGATAACAGTTATTACATTAACAATACAGACTTTTTTTCTAATACTTAATTGGAGCAGGGTCATTGTAAAAGATCTAGGATTTTAGGCATATTCGGCAGTAGAATTTTAGATATAATCACTTTACCTTGTCGTAAATTAATTTGAAGGAAAAAGCCATCATATTTTCTATTGTAAAATTATAGCTCAATAAGTTGTGACAACTTAAATAATTTTAGTTGTACTCAATAGTAATTGAGTACATTTGCAATATGAAAGTGTGTATCCCTCCAAATGACCAATTGAAAAAATGTAATTCTCTTCTCTCCTTTCATCTTCCCTGTCTTTACACAATTTTTTTCATCTTCATCAAAACTAGCAAAATTGTTAATTTATAGTTTATAAATATCATTGTATACACTTATCCAACAAAAGTTGGTCGTAGACATGTAAAAGAAAATTTTATAGAGCCAACAGATTTCTTTTTCAAAAATTGAATTGTTAGCTTATTCCTTTGACTTGTCATTGTCATCAGAATGATAATCTCATGAAGAAAATGTAAGACCATTTCGAGACTCTGCATTAAAGTGTTGACAAATAAAATAAAATGATTCATCTACAATATATTTATTTTGAAAGAGATGAGGAGGATGAGGAGACAGTGTCTACAGTCCTTGAAGTTCGGACGTGGGATAAGTATCAATAGGAATTGCATTTTTTGAAGAGTTTACACTATAGACTCAAAGTCATGCTCATCTTGTGTTGTTGCTGTTGTTGAGTTCATAATAAAATAAAAATGAGAGATTCTTGGCAGATCATAAAAATGAACGGAAATGGTTTTCTCGACCGCCTGTTGCTCTTCTGTTTGCCAAACACATCCACACTTGCTCGTTATATTTAACAATTGAGGGAATAGACACAATCCTGCTCCACATAACCTCCTCCTCCCCATATGCAGATGTGAGGAGATGATAGACATTTATGGTAATTACTCGGTGATAGACCAACATACTAGTCGATGCATTGCACACACATTAATACACGTACAAACTCTCTCTCTCTCTGTGTAACGTCAGATTCTACAGAATTTCTGTACGTGTGTCTCTGTCAGAGAGAGAGAATTGAACATTTAAACTTGTAAATGTTTCATTCCTCCTGTACACAATTCTCTGTACTCCACTATTTTGTGAATGCTAAAATCCTGCCGCAAGACTTAATGACCAAATGTAAATGTTTTTCATTCCCCAACTCTCACTCTCTCTCTCTCCTTCTCCGTTCACCCATCCAGACACACACAAATGTTTGAAAAATATTTTTGTGAGTATATCATTCCCTTTCAGACACAAATACACTCACAATATTGTAACATTTCACTCAGCTGAGACTCTCTGACACATTCTAATTTGTCAATTTGTCTGCGTCACATTTTGATCCATTACTATTGTATCACGATTAGGTAAAATCCTACATAACAACAACACACACACACACACATGATGATGATGACTAATCCATTTCATCTTGTTCTATGAACAGACAAGACTGCCTTTGTCATCACTTTACTTTAATGTATCGAAACAATTCAGTCGTACGTTTTTCTTTACACACCCGACAGCAGTGCACTGTGCTTCAACTTATCCGATTTAGGAAAAAATTTTGAGAATTTTCCAGTGAAAAAAATAATAATTAGAAAATAATTTTAGGTTTGAAATGTGTTCGTAAACTGGGACAAAAAGAATAAGTGTTAAATGTGTGAATGTAAACTTTGAGACTGGACATGAAATTTTGGAGTGACTGTGACTTGGTCCAGATTCTCCAGTAGACCATGATTATATTCATGTAAAGTTTTTTTACTTTGTCACACTCAACATACTTTTACAATAGTTTTTGCAAACTTGTACATTCTGATGGTTTCGAACAATTATTTTTAATCATAATTTTGATTTTAGAATGCTCATCACAATCATTTCTGTTGGACTTTTGGGCATCATTATTGTGATCGTGTGAGACCATCCACCTCTGTCATTCTCTTGAATTGTTTCCTTATTGTCAAAATTATTTTGGGATATTTCATATTGTGATGATCTTTTCGGTTTTTTGTAGTTATGCCTGTGTGACCACGAAGACATTACACGACTATTGTTCTTCTTTAGTCCGGAGACAACCGTCCAAAATGTACGTGTCGGATGAGGAATATGCGGAGAGAGCCTGTGATTTTGAGGGGAGAGATCGGGATTCTAAAGAATTGGATTCTGAATTTCAAAAGTCAATAGAATTTGATGGGGACCAAGTCCAATCCGACAGTTCGACTAGCAGTGTTAGCAGTGAAGACACTGACAGTGACACTATCATGACTGCTCAGAAATCAGTTCGATCTGTCTACTGTCAACATCATCGTCCCTACGGCGGTGATTGTGACTGTCGAGAAGAATCTGATGACCAATTTGATCCACGCTACAGGGCAACTTACAATGCAAATATCCTCTCCATGAACACACCAACCCAGTTGACCCAATTAACAGGGATGATTGTTTGAGTCTCACATTTTTATTTATTTATGTAATACAAACCAGTCTACATTTTCCTACAATTATTATGCAATAATCTCAATCCCCCATTATTTTGTTTGCATTTTGTTATTTTGAAATTGAAAAAATTTAACCAAAAATTGTTGTATTAAATGCAATTCAATGACTCTGGTTGAGCAAAACAACTACATGATTATATTCCTAAAATATTTACTTGCCGACTCTACAGTCAAAAAAAGTGACATTAGAATCATATAAAAATGAAAACATGTTTTTGCGTGAATCACAAAACTACTTAGCCATGTTTCATCTTATATAATTAAAATAAATTTGTGCAAACTCAAAGGAAGGTTTATAAGCAACAATAATGAATTGACTAATTTATTTGGATCAGAAAATATATCTAAGGTAGAAAACAAATGTTTTCATATATATTCATATTCATGTATAAAATTTCTAATTGTATTCAACAAAAAACACGATTACATTGTCAACAACATACTTACTCTCTTTTGCAGGACCTGTTGACAGATTAAACTTACAATTCTTTAAGTCAGTATTAGATTCAAAAGATATTTCTTTTTAAAAAATTCATTGAAACTCGTAAAGATTTCAATTTTTCAGGAAGAGTTTTTAATTAACTAGGAGATCTTGAATTACCAACTTGTAGTAATCCAATTAGACTCTCATGTTCGGACACTGTAAGAGATTTCTGACGTCCAGACACGGCAAACTTAACACTCAAATTTTTAATTTTATCATTGGATGTCATCTTATGAGTAGGAGAAGTAATGATCGATTTAGCTGATGGAGTTGCAAGTGCCCGACTGTCACCAGCTTTTTTCTTGCTTTTGTCATTTTTATTAGTGACAACAGGGGAGGCAGAAAAACTTTTAGAGTTGTTCATCTTTTTAGTAGTGGATGTGATGACTGATTTAGTTGGTGAAGTTACAAGTGGCCGACGATCATCAGTTTTTTTCTTAATTTTCTCATTTTTATTAGAGACAACAGGTGAAGGGGAGGAGGTAAGAGACGAATTGGCCATCTTTTTAGTAGTAGGAATGACAATGGAGTTACCTGGTTGAGCTGGGACTGGAGGACTTTTATCAGTTTTATTCCTTATTTCATCAATTTTATTGGACACCACAGGGGAGGTTGTAGAATTGAGGGTACTAGACTTTTTGGCCATTTCAACCAACTTGGACAGAACATTTTTAGATTTCCCAGAAGTATTGGGAACAGTTGACGAAACACTAGTATTTGTGTTAACCAACAGTGACGGTGTACTAGTATTATTGGTCGTCAGAGTACTATTATTATTAACTGATTTGTTGTTTTCCAATGGTTTCAGAGGAGTAGCAAAAAGACTAGGGCTGTTAAAAATTGGAGCTGGATTACTATTTAGAGATGATTCCACAGCTGAGAAATCTCTCCCTGGTGTTCTAGGGGGTCCTAATTTGAGTGGTGTGGAGGTCAGGAAATGATAAGGGGCCTCACCCCGACTCTGGTCCGTTGGGAATTGGGTCACACTGTCTCCTCCCAAATTACTAATGAGGAATCGAGGGGTAGGAGGAATGGATGTATTAAGATCCCAGCTGGAATTTTTAGAGCTACTACTGCTAGAATCTTTGTGCGGAGTTGATCCAAAAGATTTACCAGCTCTAGTCTTACTAGTTGGTGAGTTTGAAAGGATGGATAATGTGTACTCTCTAGGCTGGTCGTACATAATTGGAGTGAAAGCAGTATTAGGATAATCAGCAGGTACAGGTTTGGGCAAGATTCGTCTCAAGGGTGACTTAGATGAACTATTCGAACTACGTTTTCCTCTTGGGCTTTGTCGGGGTATTTTTGCAGGAGAAGAGATTGATTGAAGTTGTTCAATTATACTTCCTGTCATGGAATTACTATGGAATGAAGCTGATGCTGATGACAGACTTGTCGTTTCCGTTTGTTGAACTAATTGCTGGGGAATATTTTTCTCATTTTGATTACTTATTGGAATGACGCCCGGAAGAATTGAAGCTACTTTGGGTGGCCCACTCTGAATGTTGACATTTAGAATCACCTTGTCTCCCCGACTACTCTTCAAACTTTGATCAAGCGGAAGAGGGACATTATTTGTGTCTTTTTGACTTTTTGACTCTTTCTCACCTTTTGAGACTTTGTCATCTTTGTCATGCCTTGAAACATTAGAGTCATTCTTAGCAGAGTTTGAAGCTTTACATCGTCTGGATGGTTGTCGACTACGACGACTACTTTCTTCAGTACTTTCTTTAGGTTCATCATTCTTTGACTTTGAAGAATAACTCTTACTGTTACTAGTAGTTCGAGATCCCCCACTATCGCGTCTTCTCTGTCTATCCTTCGTTTCTTCAGTCAATTTTCTACGATCATTTGTAGAAGATTTCCTTTCATTGTTCCTAGGAATGGATTTCCTTTCATTGTTCCTAGGAGTGGACTTCCTTTCACTGTTCCTAGGAGTTGATTTCTTTTCATTGCTCCTAGGAGTGGATTTATTCTCACTGTTTCTGGAAGTGGATTTACTTTCATTGCTTCTAGAAGTAGATTTATTCCCACTGTTTCGAGTATCATATCTACTTTCACTGTTTCTAGCGTTATCAGATTTACTTTCACTGTTTCCAGTAGTAGATTTACCTTCACTGCTTCTAGTACTAGAAGATTTCACTTCACTGTGCCTAGTAGTAGTAGTTTGAGATCCTCCTCCAGTATCACGTCGTCTGTTCTTTTCATCCATCATGTCCGCTGCCAGCTGTCTAAAACTTTGAGTAGGGTCAGGCTTTTTGGAGATTGAAATAATGGGTGAAGGTGTAGATACTTCAGTGATGGGCTCTAAGGGAGTATCTACTGGTTTTGTAACTTCAGTCGTACTAGACAATTTCAATCTCTTCCTTGTCTTGAAATCGGGGAGGAAATCGGTCGCTTTTCTCTTTGTAGACGATGCTTCGGTTAAAGCATTTCTTCGAGCATGTTCATTTTCAGTCCTCTCACTTTTAGCTCCTGGTGGTGTTTTAAACATGAGATTACGAATATGTCGATTCTTCCGTGGGGTACTAAGACTTTTCTTCTGAAGATTCGATGAGGAACTTTGTCGAGTAATTCTTGAAGAGGACAATAAACTTTCTGACGTTTTCAGATTACTCCCTTCAGTCACCGGTGTTGTTTGATTCTCATCACTCACTAGATTCGGGGTGATTGAAACAGGATTTGTATGTACCATGGTTGTTGTTGCTGCATCGGTTTGGACAGTTACATTGACTTTCTGTTGTTCTTGGGATTGAATATTATTTGGTTGACTTGGTTCAATATTTACTGGTTTTGAGGGTGTCACGATGATACTGAGTGGTGGTGTTTTCGTAGAGATTTCACTAGGAATACTCGGCTTCTTGGCAGAATGCAAATCATCATAGTTTATGGTGGTCAGGGAATTTTTCAATGGGGAAGATTCTGATACGGACTCAACGTCAATAAGAGGAATACTATTACTACATTCACCCTCCTCTAACTCTCCTTCTTCCAAGGCAGCACTAGGATAAGATTCAATGACCACAGTAGACAGTCTACTTTTCTTGAAAGGTGATTCCTTCATATGACGATTAGCTGGAAGGCAAACAAAGTTCAAGTCTGTATTTGAAGCTTTCTCGGGAGTCAATTTAACTGGAGATTGTAGCTTTGCTTTTCTTTTATTTGGAGTTTCATTTCTCAATTCTACTACTCTAGGAGGTG
>WJFB01000044.1:0-46727 GCA_009870185.1 Pygmarrhopalites habei
CACCAAAAGATGTGATCCAATTCTCCCTATTCACTGCTCAGTACTTGGCTTCCACGATGATATTTTTCCTGGGATTGAAAGCACCTGGGATTCCATCAATCAGACATAGTGAGAGTTTTAATAGACTTCATCCAGATGGGGATGAAAATGAAGGCAATACATCATCATTTAGGATGCAACGAGGTTCCCCTTTTCGAAATATGTGGACAAAAGTTAAAATGCTCGCACCTTTTGTGTGGCCAAAGAAGAGTTTTCCACTACAAATTGCTGTCTTGGTCTGCTTCCTCACTTTAATTCTTGGCCGAGTTACTAATGTCTATGTACCCTTGTACAGTAAATACATTGGTAAGATATATGACTGTTCAATGCAAAGGAAGTGCATTCCAATTTACCTGTATCAAGTCATTCAGCAAGGAACATCTATTTATTTTTGACAGTTGACAGTATGACAACAGTGGATAACCAGACAAGCAGCCAGACTTTCACGTACGCAATTCCTTTGGTGCTTAGTGCTACTTCAATGGTATTTCGTTGGGATTTGATACTGATTTACGTCGCCCTCAAAGTGGTCCAAGGCGGCGGAGCTGGAACTTCCGGATTACTAGCAAAGTAAGTAAACTTACATAAAACTTTGTTCGTTTCATACGTTTTCTTGCTTCCCTCTTAAGATATAAATTTACATGACTTTTCCTTTTCGTTTTTTCTAGTTTTCGTTCATTTCTGTGGATAAGCGTCCAACAGTACTCTACTCGGGAGGTACAAGTCAATTTTTTTGGGCATTTGCATCATCTAAGTCTGAGATGGCACCTTCAAAGGAAAACAGGGGAAGTGCTCAGAGCAATGGACAGAGGAACAGAGAGTGTCAATAGTATCTTAAATTATCTAGTAAGTGTATTAGTATTAATTTTTTATTGTCTCAATAAGGTTCTTATGTACTTGGTTGAAGGTGAAAGAATTATGTACTTCTCTGTAGGTTTTCAGTATTATCCCAACTGTGGCTGATATCATAATTGCCGTTGTCTATTTTACGGCCTTCTTCAATTATTGGTTTGGTCTCATTGTCTTTACAACTATGCTGATCTATTTGATTGCAACATTCGTCGTGACAGAATGGAGAACTAAATTTCGGTACACAAATTGCACAATATATCAGATATTTATTGTACACCAAATTTGACATATAAATGAAATATTTAATTGCATGGATTTATTTTCAAATAAAATATAGACGATCCATGAATTTGGCTGACAATGAGCAGAGACAACAAGCTGTGGATTCTTTGTTGAATTTTGAAACAGTGAAATATTATGCAAACGAACAATATGAAATTAATCGATATCAAACTTCTATCTTAAAATATCAACGTGAAGAATGGAAAACGACAGCTTCAGTTTGTCTATTGAACCTTATACAAGTAAGTAATAGAAAAATAATATGGTTTCTCAAATTATATGATGTTGTATACATTTCTATAACGTATTACTGCATAAAAAAATTCTGACTTTTACAGTTGTTCATCATCAATGGTGGCTTACTCATAGGCTCCTTGCTTTGTGTGAAAATGGTGGTAAATCATGAAGGTTTGACTGTGGGCGATTATGTTCTCTTTTTGACCTACCTCATGCAACTGTACACACCTTTAAATTATTTTGGAACTTACTACAGGTACATTACACCACTTTTTAAAAAAACTTTTTCATAAAGCTACTTACCACTGGTAAGTTGCAAGGACAATTAATAGTAACTCATTTTACGTAATCTCTTCAGAGTTCTACAAAAATGTTTTTATCGTATCGTATTATATAATATATATCCATCACTTTATCCCAGAATACTGTTAATGATGATAATAATTTTTTTAGAGTGCTACAGAAATGTTTTTTTTTTCAAATTTTACTTTACAGTTCTTTTAAATGTCATTAATATATATGAATATTCTGTGTTTCTTGAACAGAGTACTACAGAAATGTTTTATTGACATGGAGAACATGTTCGATTTGTTTAAAGAAGAAGCAGAAGTTAAGGATAAGCCCGGCGCACCTGACCTACAGATTTCTAATGCTCATATTGAATTTCGTGATGTCAGTTTTAATTACGTGCCGGAGAAGCAAGTACTTGCTAACCTATCATTCAGTATACCATCTGGACAATCTGTGGCCCTGGTAAATATTTTTTTTGTCCTCAGCATTTAGTTCAGTTTATGTATTATAAAATTCTTGGAGATTTACATTTAACATTTAAATGATGAATTAACAAAGGTTGGCCCTTCAGGAGCTGGAAAGTCATCAATTATTAGACTCTTATTTCGCTTTTATGATCCAACATCTGGCGATATTTTTATTGATGGGCAAAATGTCAAAGACGTGACTCAGTTGTCTCTCCGTAAATTCATTGGAGTCGTTCCTCAAGACACTGTTCTTTTCAATGACACAATTCAGTAAGTTTATTATTCTTATACTATAGCCTTGATATATATAATAAAGAATGTCTTAAACATTTGTGGCGTTTTTGTTAACAGCCATAACATCAAATATGGAAATATTGGAAGTGACGATTATGATATGATCGAAGCAGCAAAGGCAGCCCAGATTCATGAAAAAATTTGTTCTTTTCCTCAAAGATATGACACAGTGGTAAACTAACTATTCAGCTATTCTATTTCAAAATTATATGAGAAGATGACCCTCAAGTCAATAAGGTAATGATTTTCTGCTTAATCTGGAAGGTGGGCGAAAGGGGTTTGAAGTTATCTGGTGGAGAAAAGCAACGTGTAGCAATTGCCAGAACAGTGTTGAAGCGTCCACTAATAATCTTACTTGACGAAGCTACTAGTGGTGAGTAACAAAAATTACATTTTTTTTCAGCAGACAAAATTGTGGCTTATTTAACCATTATGTTGTTATTAGCTTTAGACACACGTACTGAAAGACAAATTCAAGCATCACTCCAGGGTAAGTTTTTTAAATTACGTACTGTAAAAATTACTAATCAGGGATTTACAGTCCTTATTGGCAAAAAAAACTAATTCAAGAAATTGAATATCTAGTTGAGATAAAATTATGTGGTTGTGCATCACGAATGTTGTTTGGATAGAGTGAAGTTTTGATCTTAATTTTTCATCCTGTTTTCAATTTAAGCTTTATGCGAGAACAGGACTTCCGTCATCGTCGCCCACCGTTTGTCAACGGTTGTACACGCAGACAATATCATTGTGATCGGAAATCATGGGGAAATTGCGGAGCAAGGAAAGTGAGTACATAAAGCATTTCGAATGTAAAAAATATTAATATGGTCTATAAAACAAGCTAAATTCCTCATTCTGATTTTTTTCGTTCTTTCTCTACAAGACATGATCAATTAATGGAGAAAAATGGGTTATACTCTTCGATGTGGACGGAGCAGTTAAAGACTGATTTTAATGACACAGCAAAGAAGGAAGAATAATGTGAGTAATATTTGTAGTTTGCACTATGTAGGAAGACGTAGCAAGATATTACTTCAACTCTATTTAGATATATGGAGGTTTTTAGACTGCAGTCAACCATGTAATACACATATATACTATATATGAGTAGTTTCACTTGCAATCTTGACCTTATTTCCTTTACATATTCTTAGTTGTTGTTTATTACTTTACTATTTATGTTCAAAAAGCATGGAAAATTGTCAAAATCATAACGAAAGAAGAAGAAAGCAGCTACTACTTTTACAAAATCGTAATTTTACGAATCTAAAATATTGTAATGGATATTATGTTTGTACTTAATTCTATGAATAGCTTAATTTAGTCGATTTACCGGACAGACTCACGAATTTGTAACGTCCAGGTGACGTATTAGTATATAATATATATCGATATTTATGTGATAAACTAAAACATCATTAGCTATATCTTGCATTTTCCAAAGAATTTTATTATTAATTATTTAGTAAATAAGTCTTCGCATAGTTTTCCTCGTCTACTGGCTTACATTTACTTATACTATATCTTCTTGTTTTATTGTCTCCTTCTCTCTTTTGGACATTTTATAAGGAAGAATGAAAAGTAGGTTGGCATAATGAAAGAAAACAGCAGTCCAGCTGAATCACGAACACAAATGATTTAATAGTTATTATTATGTCGTAGGTTTGACCTGAACGATCTTTACTCAATTATGTTTTGCGTTAATATGTAATCATTTGTAATCCTTATTTCAGTCATTTCTATTGTATTTTTGAATATACATAATTAATGACTCATTAGTAATGAGTGTTGAAGTTGAAATGTTGTTTACGATTTTATAGTGCGTGTCAGAGATGAATGTTTTTACTATAGTTTGGGATACTCTTTGGTCACTGGGTTAAAAAAATTTGAGTTAGGAAGCACCTAAAAAAAGTATGATTTTTATGTGTTACATGGGGACTCCCAAACGAGTGTCCTTCCATGTATAACTCAAAAAACAAGGTTGATTTTTTCATATTGAGGTCACAGACACAATACTGAAAAATGCTCCAGAAATTTGTTTTGAGAAACTTGATACTTTTATGATCACGGGCCACACTCTCTTTGCTCTTGTAATAAATCTGACAATTCTTAGTCGGCAAAACTTTTGGTAGACTACAGATATTCCCCCAGCGACCAAAAATGTGCCCTCACCATGTACTGTACGTGTATACATGGGAATAGTTGCAAAAATAATTTGTACGGGGTGGAATTATTCTTGCTTAGTAATCGTACATACACGTAATATGCCTGTATCGAATTTCTTAAAGTACATTTATACTGTGTTTACATGACAGAAATAATGGGGGTCAAGATATTTGAGTTCAAGTCACAACAATCGAATTATTTGTACGCGTATAAGTTGTCGTTATAATGAATCAATGTATTGTATTCAATTATTAAAATACAGTCATTTTAATGAAACGTTCATCTTTAAAAAAAGTCTTTTTTATTTGTCTTAATTTCATTGTCTCTTGAAAGTATAATTATGTATTCACGCTAGTACATCTTGACATTGCTCACAAGACTTTGTATAATTTGTATACTCTTTATTCGATATATCATATTTTGACGCGTATATGTGAATAGTGGAAATATATAGAAAGTCACGTACATTTTTTGTATAGTTGTCTGGATCTTTTTTATTTATAACGTATATAAGCATTTTTTGAAGCGTTTTCCTCTATGTAAATATCTGTGTCCCAAACTTTCCCCGATTCCTCCCTCTTTCCTCATGTCTTGGCGCAGTAGAATGAAGGAGGGACAAGAGAAAGTAATTGGTTTCCTCTCCAAATATTAAAAACGAGTAAAGTTGACACGCAGAATGTCAGCTGGCACAAAATATCCCTTGTATGATGAGGAGGATGATCATTTCACTCCACTTGTAACCTGTTAACACAGACAATCAGTGCTCATTCAAGTTTGTGTTTATGAGAAGACAGTCCCTTATATATTTTTTAATTTAATTTAAAAACTACCCTCGAGTGAATAGGCAGCTCCAGAAATGCTACTCATTATATTTGCCGCAGGGTTTTCTCCTTTTTGGCAAACAAAGAAATTCAAAATGAAGTTCTCTCCAGAATTAATTGACAATTCAAAAGTTGATCCTATGACAATGTGTCTTACCGGTGAGGACATGGAGTGTCACAGTAGCCGAGCCAACATTCTCAATAGTACAGGAATAATTACCTTTCCGAAAGAAAAATGACAGGATGAGTCACATCATAATGATGATATCTGTACCTTCAAAAATTGTTTATTAAATACCAGCATTTTGAAGGCGTACGAAGGGCAGTGTTGCTGTCGTGATCATTGTAGTCCCTTCCATTCGACTCTGTAATATTCAAGAAGGTCAGACGTGGAGCAGATCATGGGAGAGAAACAGAAATTGCAATGCAATTTTGACAAATTACCCCAACCACAAAATCTTTGTATGGAACATGTTTCTTCAGCTCTTCATCATTTCGAAGCCACTTTGGAGACTTATGGAAGGTTGGTTGATGGAATTGAACGACACATCTCAACTCAACCCGACTCCCTTCCCATACGAATATATTTTCTGCTGCATTTATCCTGTGAGTCAAATCCATTTAATAGGAATCATATTTCACTCACAAAGAAACCACTTTCTGTTTCTTTTGATTTCGCTTATTAAATAATTTACTTAATCGTAGGTTTGAGAACGTGCAGGTGAATTCGGAAGGCCAGCTTAGGTGATGTACTAATCTGACATTCGTAGCTAGCTGGAAAAACGAAATGAAAATATTGACCAACTGATTATCTTGAAAAGATTATCTACGGGAATTATAAGAGACAGTTGAACTTTTACTTTCATCGGAGGGTTGAACCGACTTAATTTGTAAAGTCCAGGACTCTCCCAGAGGAATCACTTGAAATCTTGTATCCGCTGAAAGTCCCCAAAAATTGAGTGTGAGTGTAAAATGGAATTGTCATTGTTAATATTATTCGAACAAATTCAACAAAAGAAATCTCATCTGATCCCAGTACCTATGAATGTGTATCTGTCTACAGTCAAGATGTGAGCGTCGTGTGTGCGAATCCAGGATAGCTAAATGAAGTAATGTATGACCAATATAATAACAAAAATTTAAATGTAACTAAATTTGTTGAAAATATCTTCCAGAGAATTGACTAACCGATTTATTTCCCAATTGTTTCACATAGCAAGGAAGATAGGCATTCGAGCCAGCAATGGCTGTGATATTTTCAGTGTTTCTTTCAGTGTCAAAGTAAGGACCAGGATACAAGCCACCCAATTCTGAAACTACATGGAGACGATAATATTACATCAATCAACCACACGAAAATAAGTGACATTCTCCACACAGTAGATATTCATGGGAAGAGGAAAGTTATGATTCGTTTTTGGGTTGGTGTCTTGTAATAATAATAAGAGTACGTGGAAAAATTGCATGGGAAGAACGGTACTAGTTGGCTAATTTACTAGATAAACAGTGTCGAGAAAATAAGTAGAAAAGGAGGAGGAGGAGAGAAAATAAAAAGTATGAGCAGAGCATGGAGATGTGGGAGTGAAGAGGATGGTTGCTCAAGTCATCTGTCAAAGGAGAGGGGCTGTGACAGGGGAGAGGAGGTTAGTAGATGGATGATGGAAGAATTAGGATAACATGTCAAAAGGTTAATTTGCCTGAAATATTGAAGCATGTGCTAAGCAGATGGCCCATTCTCAAACTTCTCAGTCTGTAATGATCTCTCCTCCTCTCACACTCCTCGCCTAAGCCTACCTTTCAACCTTCAACCCTACTCTCTCATCTTCTTCCTCTGTCTGTGTCTACCGTAAACCTTCATAGTAAAGTTCAAGCTTCCGTTTGAAAGAAATTAATTTTTCTCCCCAACTCCTCAAGTACTAAATCAAATGAGAAGACACAGGATCAATCCTGCCCTGAATTTCTCTTCAAAAGTATCAAATTATAAATTTATACGGTACGTGTGTTTCCGCATCATCTCCAAACACACGGCACACACACACAACATCTTCTATTTTCCGAATTCAAGGCACCTCCCAAAGAGTCTTCCCCATTAATCCATCCTCCTCTCATTTAGCACCCTCACACTCTCCGTCTTTTATCCTATTCCGTTTGAAACTTGAGAGTGAGGGGGAGGGGGAGGAAAACAACATTAAAAACCCCATCCTTCTTTAGATCTTTCAAAAAGAGAGATTGAATACCCTTAGTCACATCCGCTATGCCAACCACTCCTCCTCCTCCTCCAACGGAAACTGGTGTTTGCTCTTCATAATCCGAGGAACAAGTTTGAAAGAGGACCCAAAGAAGAATCCAGATTGTTGACCAATTCCCTCGGTATCCTCCGGACTCCCTCATCTCCTCCTCCTCTCCCTCCTCTTTTCTTAGAGTCAACAGGTCAGACAAGTATGAGAAGTGGAACGATTCTGAGTGTTCTGCGTCCCCATGTCTCTCCACCCTTGTTCTTTTCTACACACAACAAGACACACTGTACACAATTTACAGACACTCTCTCTTCTAATACACACTTGACTTGAGACTCCACTCGACTTGTAGTCTCCCTTCTCCACGGAACTGGCAAAAATTTTGACTTGGTCTTGTGAGACGAGTGACTGTGTACAAACGTAGGGGAAGGATGAGAGGATGCGAAAACTGGAAGGAGAGGATGGAGGCAGAATGGAAACACGAATGGCGGATCCTCCACGACAATTTACGAACATACACAAACACAATTTTCACTCTTCCTCTCACGGGGAAAAGACTCTTCACACTCTCTTCCCTTCCTTCACTCACTCTCAAGTAATTAGAAAAAGGAGAGAAAAACTTTTTAGAGATTGGGGACTGCGGTGGTGAGAATGGTTGGCTGTGAAATCTGCGAACAAGTCCGGAAAAACAATTTAGAAATGAACATCTACCCAGCACACAAAGAATGAGGGAGAGGGATCCAAAAAAGGAGGGTATTGGGGCTGGACCAGTTGGACAAACAATAAATGTCGTGGGTAGATAAATTGTTTTTCATGAAAATTTATTTCATGTCTGCACTGTTGTGTGAGTGTGTTTATAGCTGTGTCTACACACACATGGGTGAGAGAGTGTGCGAGTGTGTGTGTGTGTGTGGCGGGATGGCGGGACAAAAGTTAAGCTCCCTCCGAATCCGGTGTGTCACTGTCGTGTGCAGTGCTAAACTCTTACTGCCACTGCTGCTGTGTGCCACTCTTCCCAGTTCCAGTCGTACTCACAGCAATGAGGAAAATGCTGCTGTTGGTGCTGCAGTAGTAAGTAAAGTAGTAGTTTGGTACTTTATAGCTGGATTCTGCGTCTAGCAGTTAAAAACTGGGCCTATACACACACACCTACATACACACTCCAGTCACACAGTGTACAGACCAAGTCAGCGGTCCACACAGTCGAATGTTGTTTTTGTGGATGAGAAGGAGAGAAAATGAGAGAGAGAGAACATTTTATTGCCCATCTGCTTCCGTCATTGACTCTCTCCCATTAAAATAATTAATGCTTTTCACTATTATTTCCTTTACCAGTCTTCTTTCTTTATTACCCAACCACAAATCAACGAGAAATTCCATTTCATTTTAACCTGTTCATCATCGCCTTCCCACTTTTCTTTTCTCCTCTCTCTCGGTAAAAATTCATGGGCTCCGCAAGTGGCACTTCCTTTTACACACAATATAATCCACACTCACTCACATTCATTTATACAGGGGAAAAGGAGGACAATGGAGGAAAGTGAATTGAATGGTCTGGGCTCAAAATCCCCATTTTTTCCACATTTATATCCTGGCAAAATGTATAAACATCTTGTCCTCTATCCCTCTCCAACAACGTGCTGTGCACACCCTCCAATGAATTGACAATAATTTTAATTGACATGACAAAACAAAAATTTAACTGAATTGTGGACACATTACATAATACGAGTCCTTTCCTCCCCGTCCGTCATAACTTGATTGTGATGCTGTGTAAAGTTTGTCTCTCCTCTCCTCATTTAGAATGGATGTGGGCTCTTTTATTACATTAGAGAATAGGATTTTTGGTGAGTTTGAGGCGACTGGGAGTGGAAAAAAATAGAGATAGAGATTTAATAAAGAGACACTCTGTCCCCTTCATCCTTCATCGTAAATAGTGAAAGAGAGAGGGACTGATGAAGTGAAGGGGGATGAAGGACAGGATTTTTTTGGATGGACGGTATGGAGGAGATAATCTGATAACGCTTCATTCATATGATGAACACCGAGGAGGAGAAGGATGAGTCAACACTAAGTAAACAGTGGAGGACAAGCTGTTGAGCTCAGACTGACATGTGTGTTTGTGTGACGAGGGCTTTTGTTTGGAGGCGCTGGAGAAAAGATTAGGAAAATTACTCAAATGCCCGGCATGAAATGACTGCCAGCAGTCAAAATCTCTCTCCAACATACATCATACATGTAGTATATTGAATCGGAATATTCTGTGCGTACCACCAAAAATCCTCCCCACGTCCATACTCCATGTGCCACGAGAGTTCGAATTGAGAGATATCAACGACCCACCTCAACTTGTTTGTTCATCCCTCTTCCATCCCCATCGACAGGAGGAGGAGAGGTAGACGGGAGGGATCAGGAGTATTGGCTTTGGCCTGTCAATACATTTGCCTGACGGCAGTCAGAGTAAGCTCAGACAGTCGAAGATGACAAGAAAGATGAAGGGCTGTGTATGTTGTACGTACAGAACGCACTCAGCAAATGAATCAAGATGACAAATGACTTTTTGTCAGAGCAAACTCTGTCATGGGAGATAGAGAGTGTCGGGTGTGGGGAATGGGAAAAAATGTAGGGAAACATTTCAATAATGGAGTGAGTGCGTGTGTGTTTAATATTGAGAAAAGGTGGGACTCCAGACACACACAAAAAAGTGGGGAGGAAAACTCTTTCCCCTATTCATACATATGAATAAAGGATAGGAGGAGGAGGCGCAGAAATTAGCCAACTGGGGAGTTTTTTTAAAATTAACGAGTGTATAATGTAATGATGTTTTGAGACTGATTAAAAATACAGTAAATTGCTCATTCTCTACCCACCTTTCTCCTCCCAAATGAAATTTAGGATGACGACAGACTTACACTCTGGTCGCAGTCGACTAGAGATCAAGTCTTCTTTAAAGAGAAAGAAAAGAACGCACACAAAAAACAATGTTATTTTTTGTGTGTCGTCGACGTCTTGAACCATTCACAGTTTACTGACACTGGAGTGCAAGTACCACAGGACTATATAGTCGTCATTACCCATACACACAAACACAGTAATTGTCAGAGTGCGGGTGCAGATGTTGGACAATGGGGAATCCCCAGAGATCCAGGATGGGCCCTGCTGCAGCAGTGCAGGCCATGTTACCCACACTATTGTTACATGGTGTGTGTTTGTGTGTGTCTTTTCCGAGTCCTCGGGGAGCTGACAATTGCACTTGGCCCTTTTGTCCATTGTGTGTGTGTGTCGTTGGGCTGTTATGCGTACACAATGCTCTCTCTTGTAATGTGTGTGTAGAAACATACAAGAGTTTAGTAAAGGCCATGGCCCAGGAACAAAAAATTGTTACCCCTTTGCCAATTGTCCGCCTTCCCTCAACCAACCAACCCTGGAGTTGTCAACCACAGGGAAAAATGAGGGACTCTTATGCGGGTACTCTTAAAGTGTGGGGAAGAGAGTGTGTGTGTCCCTCCCTCCCTCCGAGGCTACCCTATAGAATCCCATCCAACAACAAACATTCATAGATTAACCCAAGCAACTGCACACATAAACTAGGGAGACAGAACAGGGTACCTTCCACATAAAATTACACATAGATTTGGCATGGGACTGCCGAGCCGATGGTTAGTAATCGAAGAATTCCCTCTCTCTTCATTTCATCTCATCAACTTGAATATATGCACACACTCAATATAACCGTTCTCTCCACCATCATCTCCAGCAGAGAGAGACGAGTGGTGAGCAATGTGTTTGGCAGTGCCTATTATCACCCCAGACCTTTGGATTGTGTGGGCTCGGATGCTCTTTCTCTCCCTCCCTCTCTCATTCAACATTCTTTATTCTCCAGATTGCATCTCACTACTGAATATTTTCCCCCTTGTTGTGCCCCTCCTCCTCCTCCTCATTTCCTTGAGGACAATGACACAATTTTTTCTCTCTGAATATATTTCAAATTGGTTCTTCCCCTGCCCCTCTTTTTTCAAATCTCCTCCGAGGATCCTCCCACTACACTGCTCACTTGTAATATTGTTGTCCCCTCCATAATTTTTGTACGTACGACTGAGTTAATTAGATGGAGAGAGAGGGAGGGTGGGTGTGGGTGTGGAGGGAGGAAAATGTAAAAGAGGATGGATCCACGTGTCACAGTCGTGTGCACGGGCCAACATTCTCCATTGCACATACGGGAGAGTTGATCCCTCCAGCTCAGACTCCAGACAAGAGGAGAAGAGGAGAGAAACAAGTACAATATAACAGAGACCATGGTTTTTTCTTCTCATTTTTCCCCTTCTTCCAAAGGATTTGTGCTAATAAAATCAATTTTATGATAGGACTGTTTTCCCCCCAAAAAAGAAAGACTCACACGAAAAAACATATATATAGAGATATAAGGAGGGATAAAAACTAAAAATAAGTCCTTTTTGGAGCCCCAGCAATAAGGCAGAGAGACGAGTAAATCCCGGCATGAGTTACCACCAGGACCATCGTCATCATGGAATGAAGGAAAAAGTCTAGATATGGAAACCACCTTTCTTTTTTCCTCCTTCCCCTGTTGTCTATTGTGTGTGTGTTTGTGTGTTATGGTGCTTCACATGATCATATGCTGGGCACATAAAATTTGTGCCAACGGGGGGGAGGAGGTGGACGAGAGGAGAAGGATTGCTTTGGCGGATCCTTGGACAAGGAAAGTTAGGAGGAGGAGGGAGGAGCGGGTGTGTGAAAAATACTGGGAAGATTTTTTTTCACTCTCTCCCTCGTCTCCTCCTGTTGTTGTCAGTTGTCAGTGAGAAATGTACAGCCATTGGTAATATAAATTGTGAAATACGCATATCTTGGCACTTGGCATGACCAACTTGTTTCATCCACATCCACAGCGTGCAATGTACTGTGAGACTTGTGTTCTGTGGAGAGAAGAGAGATTTTAGGAGCTCTATGGAATTGGCATGGCAGCATGACAGAAAGGAGGCAGGCAGAGAAGAAATGTATACGTAGGGCTTTTGACTGTAAGAGAGAACAGGGGAAGGAGGATACGTGCCTCCAATGCTTGGTGCAACTCAACAACCCCCATGAAGAGCCAAAAGAGAAGCAAGTCCCTGTGTCTCTTTTTTTCGCAAAAGAGAGTGAGTGAGTGAGTGTGTGCTCCTATTTTTAAGAAGAACAAAGGCAATTCGATGAGCACAATTACTTTCCTTCCTACACCACAACCCTTCTCCACTATACATGTAAGGAAGAAGAGAGGGAGAGAGTGTGTGTGACGTACTGGTATCACTAGTAGTCTCTGTGTGTGTTGCCTTACCTTCAGAAAAAAGACACTTTTGGTTGATCCAACTCAGAAGGCATTTTGCTAGGTGTAATTGTCAACTTACTTAGACCATCCACAGACACACACACACACAAAACCCCACTCTTCTCACTTCCTCCTGCGAGTGAGAGAGAGTGTGTGTCTGTACAAGTACAAATAGTGAAGAGAGTACGGACGGAATTAGAAATTAGATGCTCTGACAGGATTTCCTCAATCTCGGCCTTCCAGAGCTACTCTTGAGCTTTTCTCCTTTTTTTTCCTCTGCGGCTGTACAAGACAATCCTCTTGTTCTTTTTTACTTTTTAGTGGGAGGGAGGAGGAGAGAGACAGGAGCAGAGAAGAGATGTGACGACATGATTTGTTCAACATCATCTTCATGTTCCATCTATTATTTCCTTCCTATCATCTCCTCTCCTCCTTGGCACCTCTCACCCCTATCCATTCTCTGTGTGCTCCTGCCACTTGTGTACTCTAAAAAAATCCAGCGCCTCCAACAAAGCCATGTGTACTCTGTGTGTGTGCAAAAAAATTGTCTATTTTCTACGACTGTCCTCCTATTAATCTTTCCAACCCTTCAACCAACATCTCTGTCTCTCCACAGTGTATGTACGAGAGAGTGGCTGTGTGTGTGAAGAGCATTCCAAATTCCAAAGGACAAATTAAAATAACTTGAAATATGTTCATATCCTTTAATGCTTGCTGTCTTGAAGGGGAAGAGAAGTTGATTTTTTGTCTGTGTAAAAAAGAAACTCTATTCTGAGACTTCAAAAAATGCTAATGATAATAAAAGAAGTGAGAAGGGCTTCCTTCACTATTACTGTCGAGAGTAATTCCTTTCATAGTTTCCCCTCCTCCCAGTCTCGTACGCACAATGTACAATACATACCAGACACACACACACAAAACAAACTGAGAGGCTTCATTATATTATGATGGGCTGATTATACTTTCTTAAAAAACTCTTTTGTATTTTACACTTCATCGGTCTCCCTCCTCCTCTGTACTTCCTTCCTATTTTCTGCCACTTCTTCCCAACGTCCCCTCCCCCTCCTCACTCACTCTTTCTTTTAATTACCATTCTTCAACTCTCAGTCAATATTTTGTGGGGTGCTGCGTTGTGGTTTCCGAGCACTGTCTTTCTTTGGCTAGGTGTGTGTGGTACATTTATTATATTATAGCCACACCACATGCGCCTTCCAAAAAAATCCAAAAAACCTGTTTCACTCTCTCGTCCCACACACACACACACGACATGCCACAACGTATAACACAATGGACATGTGGACTTGGTAGTTGAGCTCACTATTCGCCACTTGCCAATTGTCATTTTTCATTGTATCATACAGAGGCCCTCTCTCCTGATTATGTGTGTTGTGTACTTATGTCCATCTCAATAATTTTAAAAAGAAAGTTGATGGAGGAGAAACAAGAAATAATATTATTATGGCATTATCTCACGAACATTATTATTTGATCAAAACTTCTCTTCTCTCGAGTGTATAACAGATATTGATTCATGAGAAAAAACTTTTGACATGTTTTTTCTCTCTCCCATACAAACACACGTTCCTCCCCTCCCTCTCTCTCTCTATTGCATGATCAAGTTGAGATAGAAAGTGAAAGTGAGCTTGAACTTGGACATGTTATTGTTATTGTATTGGTGTGTGTGTGTGTGGAGTGCATTGATATACTCCCAAGAGAGGATAATGCTCTTGCTCCTCATTCCTCTAGGTAATAATTGTTGGGGGGAAGGACAACAACAGTACAGTACACACACATTTTCTTTGCTTTGATTCTACCTGTGAGACTGAACCAGTGACCTCCTCCTCCTCATCGTCAGCATCATTTCCCCTGCATGCCATGCCGTAATCAAATTTGATCACTTCACTACCTGAGTATTTAAAGGAGCATTACCAAGTTTTCACTCTCATTTTGTGGCAGAGTCAGGACAACATGTCTCGCCATAGGACGTGTCTCACTTTTACCCTGGCCACCCTGGCCTTGCTCTACATTCAACATGTGTCCAGTTCCGTCATGACCAACATGGACAAGCAGGGAATGGAGCTCAAGTAAGTCAAAGTCCAGATTTTTGCAAAAAAATTGTGAAGAAAAAAAAATTAATTGGATCTTTAATTATTTTTTTTGAAGGAAAGATTTGTGTCCGGAATTGAAGGGGAGTAGTCGGTACACTTTGTGGGCCAATCGTTACGACAATGAGACAAAGGCATGTTACATGACAGGTCAGAAGGGTCCTTGTGGCAAGAACATGATCTTCTACTCAATCAAGGATGACCCAGTCTACGGGACTTGTGACTGTAATTTTGACATTGAATGTCGGAGTTTAATTTATTCTTCCGTGTTCAAAGAGTGTGTCTACGCCTACGAACAGGTATTGTGGAGAATTTTGTTTTTTGTACACAATTATAAACTTTTAATTGGGATGAGATGGTGAGGGAACATTTCACCCAGTTTGACTAATGACCTGAATTATTTCAGGGTCACTGCAATGAGGGTTACTGGTTGGTGGCGGACAAGGAAGGAAGACCAGCTTGTGAGAGGAATTTGTGCCGACCACCGCCAAAATACTCACTAAAATACCAGTGGGCACTGTACAAGGGAAGATGTGAGAGATTATTTGAGCCAGTACACGACTGTAAACCTGGAGAGTACCTCTGGGTCAAGAAAGGTCATCGTTACCCCGAGTGTGGGAAAGCTGATTGCAAACCTCCAACATCTTTCGTTCCTCAGCTGGAATGTGAACTCGGGAGTAAATTGTTTCATGAAGGACGGTGCACAAGGAGGAAAGGGATTTGAAAATACATACAAATGAGAAAGAGCTTTAGCTCCGTCCTAAATTATGTACCATTTACTGAAAAATATTAAATTATTTTTGTTATACCACTTTTGTACCTCCTGTTCAAAACATTTCAGTCAACAGTGAAATGTCACTAATATTTTTGTGTGTAGATTTCCAAAGGAATTGATGTGTTCTCCATGAATACAAATGTTGTGTTACTATTTTATATGTACAGTTGTCTTTTTGACAAAAATAAAAAAGACTTCAAGTTCAACAAAGTACATACAATCTTTTGCTCTATACAAATGTACATTGCATTAAAATTATTCTTCCCGTTGGGTATCTTATTTATTCATCGAGTTAAAAGTTTAAAACACAACGATAGGAATAAAGTGCAATAAATACTTTTGAATGTTTAATAAAAGCAAATTATTTCAGTAGGTAAAAGTGCTCAAACTTCTTTAGATTTCAGAATTGAATTACTTGATCAGAAATTATTTGAAAGTCATTCTTGATTTGTAATGACCGAAATTGAGATTAATGTTGTATTCTCAACATTGAAAATTGGAGTCAAACCAGAAACTTTCATTGACAGCTGAGGTGGTGGCCGATTAGAGCCTGTATAAGTAGTAACAAGTTGAGAGTATTTTGGTGGTGGTGGATGGGGAAAAGACAAGACGAAACAATCGTAGGTATGCATAAAGCATCAATGCTTAATATGTGCCGTTAAAAATGCAGGAGGGATGTCCAACAATGACAAGCGCCCACAGACAGAACTCACTCTTCCTGACTGTGGAAGAAACTCCTATTTAAATGGTGTACTATAATATGTATAACCTCATCATCATTTCAAGACAACAGCATGTACCATTGTACCTCCTTGTTCTTGGACTCTGTCCTCTTGCAACCCACAACAACTCTGACTTTCCCTCCTCTGCTAAGTCTTGTAGCTCCATTTTATGCAGACGGTACGGAGAAGGAAGAGAAGAAGGAATTATATAATTAGTGAAGTACATGACTAATTCAGTAAAAAATTATGGAAGTGGAGCAAGGACACCTCATGGAGGCAGAATGCAATTAAAATGTGTACCTGGACCACCGAAACCCACGCTCCTCTTCGTCTGCCAAGTCTACTTTGAGGACAAGTCAGGGAGATTGTGGGAGGTGGCAGGGAGAAAGACATCACTTGTATTGTCCCATGGAGTCTTTGGCGGTAGTGGTAGTCGTGGTGGACACTGCTTAAATTTGTACGAAGGAGAAAGCTCAGGAGAGGAAACTTTTCACTGACTCTCCTTCAACATTCCAAATACATAAATGTATGCATTTACACAGAAGAGAATTTTTTCCCCTTTCTCACTCTCACCACAACGGTGCTTGGGAACGGAAGGGAATTAATTTTAGTTAAAAACTAATAAAGAGAAATGTAATGTAATTACGTATTAACTGTGAGATGTCCGTCGTGAACAATTCCTCGTTTGTCCTCACATTAGTGTCCTCTCCGACTGTGGGCGTCCAAAAACTGGAAAAGTTTTTTTTTCAATCTTCTGAAAAAAATGGGAATTTCTCTGGAGAAATGAAAAATCCCCCACTGAATTACACTCTTGTAATTTTAACGACTTTTAGCTAGCGTACTTAATTGGAAATCCACCATCTTTATCCTGTGTACAAGAGTCTACTTTTATCCCTAACACTTTACACACAAAAACTCTTCACACTTTTCTTTCATACTGCTCGAATTACATAAGATCCGAACCTTTCCCCCCAGTTGTACTTTATTTGCAATTCTATGAGAATTTGCGAATTCATTCTCGATCTAAAAATAAATATTGAACAAAACTCTTTGTATTATGCACACAATTAAGATCTCCTGTGACACAGGATAATTGACAGAGAACTCCTTTTAATTACATTAAGGTTTTTCTGATGGTCACTATGAAAAATATTGAACTTTGATTGAGGGAAGAAGTGTGTGTGCATTAAGTCACTGGGTCATTCCATTCATTGTAGACTACAAGAGTGAGTAAAATGGAGATGGGCGTTTTCTCTCTGCGAGACTGCCGTAGAGTTTGAGAGTGGGGGATGCGGAGGGTCAGAGATGACTGCTTGAATATTAACACGATCAAAATAAGTGATTGATTGATTGAAGGAGACAATACGAGGGTGTGCGCAGGTTTTTCTTGTGTTTGTGCATGTATCTTGACATTTTAATCGCACGAGGGATCAGTCAACACACACAATTCCAAAGTCCCGTTCTCCAACTCTACTCCCGTTATCTTGCCCATAAAATACTTCAAAACATTTTGCCCACGCTTTATTTCCGTCTCTATTTATTTCTTGATTCGGATGAGGTAAGAATAGCCCGACAAAATTGATAATAACATAATTCTTCTCTTAAATAATAACAATTGTTGTTTGTACAGAGCAGATGAGTTTGGTCAAATTGGAATTCAGTTCAAATGTCAAATCCTATTCCCTCTCTTTATGGGATTAATGATTCAATTCCTTCAAGCTAAGGTTTCTCAGGCAGATTTATTTTGAAAATCCAGAACATTGGGTCAAATTTCTCTCTTACATTTCTGGCTTGCATGGTTCTTATTATAGAAAAGCGTCAAGTTTTTATAAGCCGCTCTCACAATACAGACTCTCACAGTTTTCCAATTTAAATCAAATTATTATTTGGAATACCCTGGCATTTCGTTCCACTCGAACGAATTATAATTGTGATCTAAAATTGCTGTTGTGTTGGTGAGAGGAAGTCAGGGCATGACCTTCAAATCATTTTTCTTTACAGTTGTCATCTGAGATGAATATATTAAGCTCAGCATGGACTCCACTGACGACGGGAAGAGAGTAGGAGAAGGTATAAATACCACCTCATCGTCAGTATAAAAACTTTCCGTTGGACAGTCCAACGCCTTTTCCCAAATCAGTCACAACCCACGACCATGGATTCCACGTCCCATCAAACAAATCCACATTTAAAATGTCGACCTTTTGAGAAAAGATTTTACAAAATATTCTGGCTCCTCTCCATCCTCGTCAGTTCCTTCCCCTCTGCCTTTTCCCGGACTGCCCTGGAGGGAGTGATTGGGAATGACCATCGGTCAGAAAAATGTACACAATTATACCCCAATTAAATTCTAGTTCTTTTCTCATTCTACAAATTCCAGATTTAAGAAGTTGATTAAACTTTTTGTGGATTTGACAAATTCCAGTGTTTCCACTTTTCTCCATTGTCCGAATTTCTAATCAACCCTGCGTTCCAGATGCCACTCAATCCACTGGGACTTGCTTCACAAAGTACGGTGCGGTAAAATTATAAGATAATCATTATAATTACATCATTAATAATGTTGAAGGACTCATTTTCCAGTACACAGTGTAATCGGGCTGGTGGGGTTGCAAGTGGTTCATGTGCTTCGGGTAATATCCTAATCAATGTCTTTGTAAATCTTTGTATGTCAGCAAAAATGTGATTATTTACTGCAAAGTCTGTACTCTAATTGTAGGATTCGGTGTTTGCTGTGTTGGTAAGACAAAGCGAGAGAGATCATTAATACTGGAGGAGTAGAGGATAAATTACAGCTAATTTGACTTTGATGTGTTCAGTGACGGCAACATGCGAGTCGACCGTTGTTTCAAACAATACAAATTTCCGGAATAAGGATTTCCCAAACACATTTTCACCCACTGGGCTAGAAGTCTGTAATGTTCGGATTCAAAAGGTACTCTTGACAATTTTAATAAATTAATGGACGACTCTTCATTTTGAGACTTTGAGAATTAATCCTTTGCATATTTTGTGAAGCCGTCCAGAAATATTTGCCAGATTCGAATAGATTTTATAACAATGAATTTGGCTGTCGCGGATGCACAAGGTCAATGTATGATTGACCGACTGAGTGTCAATGGAGCTGTGGGTCCAGTGCCTGGAAACATTTGTGGCAATTTGGCTGGACAACACAGTGAGTGACCAATCACATCTTTGTGTCTTCAAAGGGGAAAGGTCAAATGATAAATATAAGTGAATAATTTTTCAGTGTACTTTGAGTACGGGAGTAGTGACCGCATTACCCTGTCCGTCATCACGGATGGAGCGGCAGTCAGTATGGCGAGAGAATGGAATGTCAAGATTACATACATTGAGTGCAATTCAATTATCAAAGGTCAAATTTCACATTTTGACTGCAAATTCTCAGATTTGTCATATGATTAAAGTAGTCAATTTGTATTTTTGACTTGTGCAGCTCCTGACGGATGTCTTCAATATTATACGGCTGCCACGGGTCAAGTCAGAATCCTAGCTTACCCTATGGCACCTCATCTTGCTGACCTGGACTACACAGTCTGTATTCGACCTGAAGACGGTGCAGGGTCAATTGTTGTGAGTCTCTCTGTTAAAATTTAACAAACCATTTGTGTTTTATCTGTTGTAATTAATTGCTTTTTAAAAATAGTGGACACCATGTCAAGGCGAACCAATCGGTACGTGTTTTGTCCTCATGTCACGTTTTGAAAGTATGCAACAAAATTAATTTATAAATGAATTATTCCACCAGGGCAATCGTTTTTAATGACCGGAGTAGCTCGGACAGACGACATGGGAATGCCTGTGAGTTAATTTGAATTCAAAATAGTGTCGAATGTTGAATTTAGTTTGAAAATTTTCATTGTCTCTTTTCAGGGAGCGACATGCAATGACGACTACGTAAAATTTCTATACATTTGTCTCATTTGTTAACAATTAAAATAAAGATTCAAGGATAATTTTATTTGGTTAGGTTTTAATCATGACGGACGACCCAGCAATGACCCCAAAGACACATGACCGTTATTGTGGAAATGCCCTACAAATGATGCCACCACACATGGTCCGATGTGAGTGTAATTAGTAGTAATTTAATAACTTAATGTGAATTATTCTAACCTTGAATGCATTTTTTCCAGCTATTGCCAAACCATTCATTATAAGGGTCAAGACGAATGACATGGAGGACGCAGCAGACATGATTAACACTGGATTCTGTTTAGCATGGAGACAAGAACCACCAAGACCCAAATAATAACCTTCGTAAATAACATGCATCTTTTCTCAAACGTTTTTATTTACACATTAGCATTCACACGATTCCTACAAAAAGCTTGAATAATTCGCGCGTTTTGTACTCTTAACTTATTTATTATAATTACATTGTTGTCAATAAATATTGTGGTTTCTGAAAACATTGTTGTTTTTAAATATACACACAAAGAGATTCATCCGCATCCTTTCAGTTCAGTTCATGCATCTTTGAGTGAGGTTGTGAATTGGTGAGGGGATAACATTCGGGACAACGCATGACATCTGCAAAGGGAACAGAACTATACCTCCTCTGATCCAAAATGCCATTAAATTAAACGAATTATTAAGCCGGCGAGTTTTTCACACGAAATGCATTTCATTCACATACTGAAAGTTGCATTCAGTCCATGATTTTTGTTCATTATCATATTTTAACTGAAAATCTTTTTCTCAGCCTTTGTTCACCTTAGCCAGTCTTTGAAACAGTTGCAGAGGATCGGCTTAGATGGAACTGTGAGGACTTTAGGAGCTCAATCGACCAATTTGAGGCACAAGTAAAACCTACACACATTTGGAATGCTTTTGAAAAACTTTCACCTTCTTTTTGAGAATTAGCTTTCACCTTTCGGTGTCAACATATGAAAAATGTGATCATTTCGTTGGGGGTGATTTGTGCCAAATGCCAAATTCAATGGATAGAAGTATCATTTTTCATTTTTACACTGAAATTCTGTATAATACACCATTTAATCTGTGATGGATTAACTGGATATTTTTCTGCTGGGCTATAATTAAAAAGGTAGTTTGGTTTAATTGACTTGAGCGTAACCATCAAGCTACATTGGTATTCGGCTGCAACATGGAAGAGGAAGAAAGAAGGAAAGACAATTTTCTCTGTGATGATGAGAGTCTGATCACACTAATTTACAGGACGAAAGTTAATAATGAATTCAAGGACAACTCACATTCTTGGCTTTCACTCTTTCCACTCTCATGCATCTCCGTGTGCAACAGTTTGTGGCTTTGAGATGCAAAGTCTTCTCTCCAACTACCAAATTCTACCTACTTACGTCCATGTTTGTACACCGTGAAAAGGGAGCAAACTATTTACTTATACCAGTTATTAATCTTCTTGCAATTACTCCAAGCTGTTTTTGAGATCCAGCATTTCCTGGACTTTGTAAAATATGTTGAGAATTCCTTCACAGCTCAACTGTGATTTACACTAAATAACTAATCTAAATCACATCAAAAAGTCTGCAAAAATGTTTGTCTAATAAACAAGGATTTTGAGAAGATTCCAAATATGTCGGTCTACCAATTAATTAAAAATTTGTTACCAAGAAACTGTTAATTAACTTTCCGTGACATTTGATACTCAGAATTATTGAACTGGACTCCATTACTTTCATGACGTCTTAACATACAAAGCAGCCACTGTATTGGTTGACCCTACTTTAACCTCATCAGACGTCATAGCAAAAATCATGGAATTAGATGGCAAATATAATGGGGAACTCATCGCATTCCATCCACGTGTTACTTTCTCCAATTATCATCGACCAGAAAATTTATTTATGTTATTCGGATTCTTAAGTAATGTAATTCTATTAAAAGCCAATCTTGTGCTAATGAAGGTATCACAAATTATATAACTTCCGACAACGAAATGCATTTCTCTGCAAATGTTGCAAGCTGTTATGCAATCGTACCATATATTTGCAATACATACACTTAGCTTGATGAAAGCGACTCATTTTTTACAATTTTTTCAAACTGATGCTCCTCTTATAATAATTTTCCAACTGTCCCACTGTCTCCGTGTTAAATTTGTCAGTTTTGATTCCAGTCCCTCACTTAATTGCAGTCTCTCCCAAAAGTGGTGTGAACTTTAACCTTTAACAAACGGTTGTCGTCAGACAGCCGTTTAAATTGCCTCCTTTCCAAAATCACTTTTATTACCACACACTCCAAGTTCTCCACGACTACCCGCCGACTCTTGTCATCGAATGTCAATTTGTCGAGGAGAAAGTCCGGAATAGCCATCGTAACAGCTGTTGACTGCTCACTTTATTCCCCCGACTCCAGTTCACTCCACATCGGGAAAAAACCCGAGATACTGACAAGGAAGAAAGGAGAGAGAGAAAGAGACTGTCAAGACGAAAATTATTTGACACATTATTGGAGATTGACCAACCAAATCCTCCATTCTTACATTCCCCTCGCCCCTTGATCAAATTTCAAAAAAATTACATTTCTCACATTTCGAAATTGGCAAATATCAAATATGAAACCCTGTAAAGACTCTGCACTACCACTTCTCTGCCCCACATTCCACTCACACACACAAATACACCGTCAGCCAAATTTCATTCTGGATATTTTGAGCATTTTGAAAATAAGACTCTTTCCTGGTCTCAAATTTGGAAAATCTTAAATATGGGCCACTTCTCATTATTTCATCCTCCTCCACAAAACACACACACTCACTCAGGGAGCTTGTTAGATCTACACATGGAGATGTCATGCCCCACTGGACCTAATTTTATGCTTACAGTCTCCACTTGTGAGTTCCAAAAGTGTGAGTCACTTTTCAAAAAAAATTTCATTATAGCCCGTCCAACTCTGCCCTTCAACGGAGATGCCAGTCAGAGGGAATCCTATTTTTAATTTATCCTCACTGACACGACTCTCAGTCGGAGTAGGTTGTCAGTGTGTCTATGTTTTGGAATTCGACACGGCGTACAAAGTAAACTGTGGAGGACAATTTTTATTATTTTCTCTCAGATTTTTTAACATAAATGAGAGGGAGGGAGGGAATGAGTGATGGTCATTGCCATGTGAGCCATTCAGAAACATAAAGTTGCTAGGAGTTGGGATTCAATTTCATTTTCAGAAAATCCCATCAGCTCCCCGCCCACTCCCCACCGCTCATCATCTTGCTCTCTCCGTGACTTGGTTATTCATCTTCCAACTCTCTGAATAAATCCCTTCTTCGGTATTTATTTAAAAGGACAACAGACGAAGGATTTGATAACCATTTCGCTCTGACTGTCTCGCCCTACATCATCTCTTCCCTCATCCACGTCTTTGAACTTTCTCTCTTTCCGATTGAACCTTCTTTCATCTGACAATAATCAACGACAATAGCATCCATTCATTTGCAACCTCCGGCCTACACAGTCTGACTCATTAACTCATTCCAAATATAGAACTTTTCCGATTTGATGTAACGGGAAATCCAAGTGATTATATTCTAAAATCTCAGTGCATTTGTTCCCTCACTCTCTCTCGTACAAACATTAGCAAATATGAGTGGATTTACTCGTATTCTCTCTTTCATTGCGTCAATCTGGCTTGTTAGTGGACCTACCTTCAGTCTTCTGGGCAGTACAAACGCTCAGCCTCAGTCAAACCCTGACCTCCATGTCTTAGTTGACCCAAGTCAAGTTGGTAAGGAAGAAATTAGTTTACAAATTACATTTTTTCAAGAAAACATTAATAAAATTATTTGGGGTTAATAGACAATGGAGTGGATGATATTTGGCCAACAATTGTGCTGAAGAGGGCAGGGTTTTGGTCCCCGCACCCAAGGTGAGTTTTTATTCCATATCAATTTCTTGCGAACGTTATCTTACGAATAACATAGAGTCAATAATAACAAAAAATATTGTGACAGTAAATTCATTTCACGGTTCGCTACGACTGATATAGGTAGTACTACAAATATGCTAATAGTGCTATCATAATTAATTAATAGATAAATTTAAAAAATTAACGTTTGTTGACGCTTCCTTCTTCTGCATTTTTCCTTTTGAGATCATTTTTCCTCAGTTGTTCCAGAGCGCGAATAGCCAACTGACGATTAGAGAAAGGGAAAATTGATATCAGTGATTGATTGAATGTCCTCTGGAAAAACTTGTTCCGTTGGTGGAACAGTAGAGACGGTGGCTGATAGAGTAGTAGTAGCGACCTATGGATGAACCATAGGAGTAATTTGATTAGGAGACCACAGTTCAGTCGGGGCGTAATACTTTATGTTTTGTAAATTAAAAAATCTTAAAAATGTTGATTCATCCCATCATTCGGACCCAATTCGCCCAATCCGCGGAGTCTCTTCTCCTCAAGTCGTAATTGTCGAAGTGTTCGTTTCTGAATAATCTTGTTAGAAACGTACCGAGAAAACTCACCCACTCTGTCAATTTTACCGTCGTAGCTGTAAAATTAAAAGATGAGCGTTACTGATCCTTGTAAATGATTTCAATAGGAAAAGTACGTATGCAGTAGAATGCCGCGCGCTACGATCTATGACATTTTAAATAAAAACTTCACAAAAATAATATGCTAACAAGTTGCAAAATACACTTCGTTAGAAATACTTAGTAACAATGTATAATTACTTTTCCCAAGTGACTATAACCCGATGAGAAGACCTAACCCTGTCCTTCGTCCAAATAGCAAGAGGGACTTTGAGGAATTACCCTATCATCCCCTCGCCAAAGTGGTCAGTTTGAATCAACGCTACTTGAGAGGCTCCGAAGACTACCCGGATGCTCTCCTGGAGTCTGAGGGTAAGATTACAAGTTAAAAACTTTCTTTTCACAAACTTTATACAGGGAAAAACAGTTTTTAAAATTTACGCGTTCTGCGGAATCAAAATACGAGGGGTTCTAATTAGTTTCAACGGTCCAGCTTTTTTTTTAGAAATAAAAATCTTTCTAACAAATCTTTTTGGAATGCATGGAAAAATGGAGAAAAGACTCTTCACTGAAAAAACATTTGCAGTACTTTCAACTAACTTCGATATTCTATTTTCAAAGTATTTTATTTCAGAAATTTTTTGCGTTACACAGTAACTCGGTTTTAATGTGTCCAGGCACATCAAAACATTTCTTACAATATTTTTTTTCTGAAAAGAGGTTTTCCTGGTTATTTCTTTTACACGAGTTGATTCAATGAAAAAGTAAATTTTTGAGCCGATTAACTATGAGAGGATGCAAAGTACATTGTGTAGTTTTTTTGAAAATGGAAACTAGAGAGAGAATATTGTGAATAAAGAATTGTGATGATCCTTGTCCTTTGTTCAGCAAGACTCAAGAAGCACGTCTGGCCGGCCAACCTTCTTTTCCGTCTCGGAGCTTCCGGAACCAGTGGGAATTCAAACTATCCTGCCCGAAAAGGACAAAAGTACGTTCCCTCCGAGCCAAATAATGGAGGAGTGAGCGTTCCAGCTTAAACTCGATCCAGTGAAAGTCACACCACTTCAAATCCCTTTGCTTCTTACTTCTCAATCCTTCGATCAAAATTCTTTGTCTTGTTAAATTACCAATAAGTCGTCTAACTTAATACAAATAAATATTAGTAGAACCTTTAGTGAATCTCTTGTATTGTACGTTGACACACACTAACAAATTACAAAATAAAAAATTTGCTTGTTAAAAAAATGAGACGAGGCCAAAATATCCAGGAGGGGAACAAAATGTGTGGGACAAAAGAATGGTAGGGGAGGAATACAAAATATCACTTTGTACTTTCACCTCTTTCCAAACTATGACACTTTGTGTCAAATCTATATGGCAAATCGCACACATGTCCCATGACACCCCCCAACAACAATAACGCTCCATATTTTCTCGGTCATTTCAGTCGTCCTTGGAACACAAAACAAGACACAATCATACACCAGCCGTCTAAAGTGTCTCCCTCATCCACTATCCCATATCCTTCCTCCTCCTCCTTCCCTCCTCCTCCTGCGAGGATGACAAACTTTTTAAAAGTCTTCATGGGGAAAGTTGAGTTGTTGAGGAGGAAATAGTGAAGCAGTTAGCATTTGTCTTTATGAGTAAAGTTGTCCCCTTTTTTTTCTCTCCCTCTTCCTCCCTCCTCCCGGAAACTTACGCTTTATACTTTCATCTTTTTTTCATCCATTCTTCACTCTACCGGTCCTTTCCATACTTTCCCCATATTCCCATCATGCTTAAATGCTGCTGGGATGATTCTGGAGACAACAATTCTGACGATGCATGAGAATAATCCCCGTTCACTCCCTCCCCTCTTTCGCCTCTGGGTTGGAGTTGAGTGAAAAATAATGGGGACAATGATTCATAACATCTAACTACGATCATCATCCTCATCAACAGGGCTTAAAACATCCAAAAAGTATTTCAATAGACCAAAAAGGAGGGATCCAAGTCTCAACTGCACAGCCCCATTCCATCCAGTTCAATGGAAAAAAGTGAAACAAATCTTTTTGAATCTTTTTCTCAAATTTTTCTGTATCTCTCCGAAAGGAAGATCAGAAGTGGATACACATTTGAATCTGGATGGATGGAGAGGAGGAGAAAGAAGAAGAATTGTTTTCAGTAATCCGTCCTTGGCAGCCTTAGAGAGAGAGGAAGAAAGAGAGAGTAAAAAAAGTTTCTTTTCTCTCTACATCCAGAGAAAGAGAGAGAGAGAGAGGAGACTGTGCATACGGAGGAGACTCTGGTGAGTATTGAGAGGAGTAGTGATAGTATTTGTTGGGACTCCCCAAACCAGTCTCAGCTACATATGTACGGAGCGTGTGTCTATGAGTTGGGAATGGCAATGGGTTTTCCACACACACGCTACACACAGAAGAAGAGAAGGAGAGAGAGAGACTGCAGGAGTCTGAAGAGACTCAGACTGAGAGAAAGGAGGATGAGGATGGGCGATTCGGAGAACAGCGGAGAGCGCGCACTCCCCCAAAGTTTGCCAAGTTTTTCCGAAGCGAGGCACGCAGCAGTCGGCTAGAGAATCTCGCTTTGCACGGACTTGCATCTCTCTCTCACATTTTTTATAAAAAATATATCCAGCTTTCATCTCGAGAGAGAGAGAGAAGAGCATTGCTGCCGTTTGTTATACACCATATAAGAGGGAAGGAGGAGAGGAGGAGGAGGAGGACTGGAGCAAGGACAAAAACACACACAGTCACAGTCACACACACCGTGTCAGGATGAAGCTCCGGACGAGCAGAAGCCTGGACAACATGCTACATTGTTGCCATCTGCCTCTAATCATCATGTGGGTGGTCGTGTTGCTGGGTAAGTCATCATCAAACATCCCGTCACACGCACACAGTCCCTCTCTATTTGTTTATTTTCATTGATCGAGAGTGGAGGGGCTGAGTGTGTGTGTCGCAATTCAAGATTGTGGAAGAAAATCGAGTAACATTTGTACTAAATATTTACTGACTATCTTGATTGTTTTCAAAATATTGTGACGGCTTGTGTGTGTACGTGTGCGTGTGTGTGTGATTTATTTTGTGACTGTCACAGGGGACGGAGTCACAGGGAATCCTGACGCCAAGAGACTGTACGATGATTTACTGAGTAATTATAACCGATTGATCCGGCCCGTCTCCAACAATTCGGAAAAATTAATCGTACGACTTGGACTCAAACTGTCTCAACTCATTGACGTGGTGCGTCGTCCGCAAACATTTTCTTTTTTATTGTGTGTGTCTTGTTTCTCATGTACACTTTTTCCCATTCTTCTCCTTCTCCTGTGACTCATCAACATAATTCTCTCATAACTTTCGACACATGCTTCTCCCTTCCTCCTTGGTGTGTTTGTGTGTGTGTGTGGAAAAAGAGCGTGTGGAAGAGGAGGTAATGACTTTATATACCTGCTAAACGTGCTCCATCCACTCCCCCACTTGTCTCTCTCCCTCATAATGTGCTCTATTTTCCTCAGCACATAATTATAAAACTTTTGTTTAGCCCACCCCTCCCTCCCTCCCCTCTTATCCATCTATTCGGATACTCTCCTCTCTGTTTTTTCAACATCCTCCTTAGTCTCATCTCTAACTTTCCCCACACAGCACTTTCTCCAATTCCCGGATAATTTATGATGGTTGAGGGAGAAGTTGAGAGGCATTTGAGGAACACATTTTCTTATAATTAGTCCAAGGGATTTGCGTAACTATTTGGGCAGTTAGTGGAGTATCAACGCAAAATGTGTGACTGGCAAATGAGGGACAATCTCAAGGACGACGAGTAGACGAAAGGAAAGGGACAAAGAGATTGTCAATATCAAATGACGGTTACTTATGTTCTTTTGGACAGACAGCTGCTAGACAGTGACCTCCTTGTGTTTACCTGAATTTTTGAAAAGTTGCGACCTCTCTTCTTCTACTTCTTCTTTATGTCTACGTGTGTGTGTGTGTGTGAGGGAGACACGGATGAATGTCGGTGTGAGGTTGGAGTCTCAAGACTTTCTCTTTCTCTCTCCATCCGTTCTTGTCAAAGTGAAAATTGGAGTGAGAGAAGGGAGGAGAGAAAGGAGTTTATAGATTCAAGTCGTAGATAGACTGTTTTAAAGCTACAGACACATGAATGGAGGTAAAGTTACATGGAATTCTACTAGGGCTAACTCACTACGAGTCTACCCCACACAGAACACTTTGAGAGATGCAGAGAGAGAAAGTGTGTGTGTGAGTGGAGAGAGGATTTTACAGCATCCTTGTCTTGTATCGATCACAAGCTAACCTCTTCTCTCCCAGTGCTTTCTCCCACTTTCCCCATTCCCTATATCCATCCTTTCTCCCTGTATGTGTACCAGACTATACATACTTTTCCTATATTACACATCCACACACACAGAACAAGTTGCAACTGACTTAGTTCCACTTTTCCATTTCATGTTCCCAGCCTCCTAGTACTCAGTATTATCCCATATTTTGTGCTCCGTCCACACACACACAACAGCCAATACACATCCAAGTCACCAAGTCATTTTCTCCTAGAGAGAACCAAACAAACCATTTTTCCCTTCTTCCCTTCTGCTTCCATTCCCATGGACAAAGATACCTTTGAAATACTCTCCCTTTGATCCAACCACACAATACCTTTGACCAAATTCCGTAGCCAAACTAAATGGACGTTAACTCATCTCCTCCCATCCTTCCTCCCACTTTTAACTCCTTCCAGACACGTAAACGTTGATTTTCTTCCTCTCTAGAATTAAATTTATTCTACGACCTCCCGCCACTGTAAACTGTAAATATTAATAATATTCCGCAACAAAAGGGAGAGTAAAACTCCTCATTTCTTTGAACATTGTATGCAGAGAGGTAGAGAGAAAGCGGATGATAGTGTGTGGGTCGGTGTGTTAAAAACCACGGTTGAAGGTTCCCGAGGATTTATTATTGAAATTTTTTATATCAGTCCCTTTGACTGGCTGTGCCGGAACTCTTCTATCTTCAATAAGGGACAAGATATGGTTTATTATCCCCGCTCCATACCTAGTAGCCTAGTCTAGACACTGGTTAGTTCTCTTATTTCCATTTTATTGCTTGCCTTGTTATTTGGATAGAGAATTCTCCTTCCCTCATTTCGCGTGTGTGTGTGTCGGGGCATAGAAATACGAGATAAGCTCTTCAAGAAGGGGAAGCATATGGAGAGAGAGTGAAGGAGGGAAAGCATTGGGAAGGTGAAGCAGTTAACTCTATCAGAGAATGGAATGATAGTGGGGACGACCTTTGACTTCCTTTTCGTTTTCACATTTCCTATACCCATATCTATACTTCTCCTCCTCTCCTTGTAGACGACTCTTCCCGCTCTTTGCCACTAGTAGCAAAGCATCATCATCTCGTTCATACGAGAAGAGGCAAGAACAGCAAGAATTTTTTCCTCCTCCTCCTCCTCCGTCGTCGTCGTCTTTTCGTCGTCATCCTCCTCTTCTTTTAGGGGAGGAGGGGATAGAGAGAATAGGAAATGTGGATTTGGAATAGGAGAAGATTGTAAGTGAAAGTTGATGGGGGGAAAAGCGGATCGACATTCTCTAATGGAGATCCCAGAAGGAAATTGGGTTTTTTTCGCTCCGCGCGCTCCTCCTCCTCCTATTTTCCTCTCTTTTCTCTCTCACATCCAACAGACTTGGTTCTCGCCACAAAACACACACACAAAGTAACCTTATCTTGTGTCTGTCTACCTTTAAGGTAGTCTCCCAGACTTCTCAACCTCATTAGTATCTAGCTGGATTAAGGAGAAAAGAAAGCATGGCTTCTTTTCTCTTCTTCTTTATTGACTTGAGTCTACATTTTTTTAAAAATGTATAACCCAGTTTTATGCTGCACAGCCTTCCACCTCCATCCCAATTTTCCTTGATACACCTTTAGTGCTAAAATTTTCTGAATTTAAAAAACCCAATAGTAATGGATGTCGACCTTTCTTTGTACAGACTCAAAATTGTGTCAAATTACTGAAGGTAGAATTTGTGTACCTACACAATTGAAGAATGCAGTGTTGATACAATTAACTTTATACGCTAATTTTTCTTTCATTCGCCTTCATAATTATTAAGAGAAAGAGGGGGGAGGGGGGTAGCGAATCGAAAGGAGAAAGTGCCCAATATGTTAATTTGGACAAGTCATTTCTATTACTTTCTCCTTTTCTCTCTTACTTGAAAAAGAGAATCATTCGGGGAATTGAGGCTGATGGAATAAATCATAAATGAGCTTTCCACTTTAACTTTCACTCCAGGGTCTTCCCCATCCCTTTCTTTCTATTCTCAATGTAGAAGGCACTAAGTGCCAAATTTATTGGATCAAGAGTTGGATTCTACGTGAAATTTCCTCTTTTCTCCCATCTACAGTATAAAATTATATAGGGGTCATATAATCTATATTTTTTCTACTCATGATTGTCACTATCCAATTCAGCCAGGCTTTCTTCATCCCTGCTATAGACACATGTACACGTATTTTGGAAAATGTAGGAGGGAAAAGAGAAAGAGGCAAGTAGATAGATGGGAACTCGATTTGTGTAGACGCTATTGACCAGGAACAATTATAAGTTGTGTATAGTGCAAGTTGATGTTATATTTTTTGTGTGGAGGAGGTTGGCTCCGGGAACGAGAAACCAGAGTGAAAGTAGGAGCTCCCTTTTTCGGAGGAAGGAGGAGAGCTACACACGTTGAAGCAAACACGAGAGAGAGAGACGTTGTAATAGGATAATAAATGTCCATTAGAGTTACAATTTTACGACTGCATGTACAAGAAGAGGAAATACTGATATTCTTTATTATGCAAACTGCTTTCTTTCCTTTCTCCTCGCGTTCCTCTCCCCTACTCTTTCACTCACTGCCTGTGTGTCTTTTACATGTACAAACTTTCTCTTTTTATATCCCTCTCTCTCCTTACACTCTTCCCTTCCATCAAGCCCCACTCAGTCACTCATGCTGCGTGTGTGTGCAATCCTTTTACTGTATCAAAACTTGTTTACTCATCTCTACATGAGGTTGATGCGGATGTGACTAAATTGTGTTGGTTTTTGTAATTTTACAGAGCCTCAAGAATCAAATTATGACGACAAATGTTTGGGTGGAACAGGTACAAAATATTTTTTTCTTTTGCCATCTTTCAGTGCATTTTTATACTTCCCATTTTTTTCATCTTTACAAATCTAATGCAAATAAAATTGATTGAAAAAAGTTGTTTGTTGCTTCCAAGAGAGAAAGGAATGGAATGAAAGGGAGGAATAGAGAAAAGAGGGAAAAGAGTGAAAAAGTCTTCCAGGTCTCTGGTTCCAGTCCTCTGGAAAAAAAGTTGTGAGAATTGGATAGAAAGGATGATAAGAGGACTGGCGTCTTGGAATATAAAATTTTCCAACAAGATAGAGAGATGGGAATCCCCATGTGGCTTTCACTGGCAAGGTGAAAGTATAGTTAGGGAGAGTTCTATAGTGTACAATGTTAAGGGAAATTCTTTCTTGGATGAATGGAGCGATGCATGGACGAACGGATTGGAAGCAAAGGGAAGCAAGATTAATGTTCAGCCCTTCAATGACGAAGATAGATGTAGCATACTGTGTATGAGAGAGAGGGAAAGTGTGTGTACTGGCGTGTGTGTGTTTTCGTGTGTGTAGAAGAGCCCACTCTGACATTCCCTTGTACAAGACACTTTCACCCGTTTAACCGGCAAACACATGACCCAATACCCAATATCCGATGCTTGATTTCCTTTATCCCTACCCTCTAATCATTCATCTTTGTATGTATGTCTCCCTCTCCGTCTCTCTGTGTGACTCTTCCCCTCGAAAACATTCAAGGAAAATATACAACTTCCTCTTCTCTCTCTCTCAACCATTCGAAAAGAATCCAAGTCAGTGAACGGGGAATGGACAGAATACCCAGGACACATTTCTATCTTTATTTTCTTTTATTCCGTTTCCCCAATTCATCACACTCTCTCGAGTCATTAACGAATTAATTTTTATCTTTAAAGTTAATACGGCGGTCAATAACCTCCTTCTCTTCCAGTTCAATCCAATGAATCCAAAATCCATTAACTATCAAATCATTCGACCAATTTGGGTCACCTGATAAAATGAGACATTTGAATTGACAATGGAATTTTTCCTTTTATTTTGTCTTTCAGAAATGGACAGACTACAAATTACAATGGGATCCAGCCGAATATGGAGGAGTGGAGCAACTCTACGTCCCCTCCGAACACATTTGGCTTCCTGACATTGTTCTGTGAGTAGTCGTCACTCAAATAAATATAATATCCTTTAAACAAAATATGAATGACAAACTCAATTATTAAATTTTATTCTCTTCTCTTTTTCCGACCTTTCATCCTCATCCTCGATGACTGAAAAACCGCATTTGATGACGACACTCAAATGCAGATACAATAAGTGAGTTGATCTCGTCCCTGTCATACGAATTCATACACAACTCTCACTCCATCCTTGTACTTGTATTATCCCAGAAAAATGGAGGATCAATAGAAAGCAGTCCCTGTTGCTACATTAATACTAAAATATTGTGTGGGAGATAACCTTTTTATTTCCTCTCTCTCTCGTCTCTCTAGATGTGTGTGTTCGTGGGCAGATGTATTGAAATTAACTAGGATGAAAGGGACAAGGCTGTCACCATTTGGGGAGATCCAGGGAAATATTATAAAATCAAATTGACGACTAGAATAAGAGAGAAAGTGAGAGGGAAAGTGGAGATGTGGAGAGTTTTGAGAGAGAAAGTTGAGCGGCTGTTTGAAGAGAGATATAGACTCTACTAGTTGTTTGTTATCCTCCATTATACCTCCTGGGCATAATTTCTACAAGATTATTATGAGGGAATATGACGACGATGATCTGAGCTATACCAAAAATATACGTAGGATTGAGAGGGAGGGAGAGAAAATTAGGAGTGGAGAAGGCAAATCACCCATTTGCATGCACGACCCAATTCCCACTTCACTCAATGACTGTCTTTCCCTCCTTTTGTTCCTCTTCTATTCATCTTTCACGAAAGATTATCATCACTCCCCCTTTTCATAATCAACCAAACTCTGTATGAATTTGAATGTGTTTGTTTGTTTGGTTGCCAATTCCTCCTTTTCTCCTCCCCCTTCCAACATTTTTCTCAAAAAGATAGAAACCGAGACCCCCCGGGCTAGTCAATCAAATTTCAATATCATTGTAAAACAACGAAGGGTCCTGTTAGATTATGACTGTCTAAATTTATGACAATTATTTTCATTTGCCAATAATATGAATATGAAAAAAAAGGGTAGCGACCTGGAAATGTTCCCTCCAAAAATACACAATTGCTCATATTTTAATAATTCCTTTCCCCCCGTTACACAATCAAAGGAGTTGTGAAATATTTCTTGAGAAAAAATGTTATTATTAGAAAATATTTTTGAAAATGAAATTCCTTGGATTGCTCATTCTCATTTCTGTGTTTGGGGTATTTGTACAGTGCGGATGGAAATTACGAAGTGACGCTCATGACGAAAGCCACACTCCACTACACGGGAGAGATTGTGTGGAAGCCGCCGGCTATTTACAAATCCTCTTGTGAAATCAACGTTGAATGGTTTCCCTTTGATGAGCAGAGTTGTGAGTAATTGAATAGAATTTTACATACTCAAATGTACACAAGATAAGCAGCCGTTTTTATTAAATAAAATTAAACCTCTTTCTCCATTTTTTTCTTAGGCGCCATGAAGGTAATTGTCCCAACTACTTTGATCATAAATACAATTTTTAGTTATGTCCATAATAAGTAATTCCACATATTTATTTTTTCCCACTTTTCTAGTTTGGAAGCTGGACATATGATGGGTTCCAGGAAAGTGAAATTTCAACCAAATTGTATATTTTTAATGAAGTTCTGGATGTCTGAGGATGTCTTGCAGAACAAAAAGGGATTTTATTAGAGCCAATTATTACATATTGAGAGAAGGGAAAAAGTTTCTATGATGTTCTGAAGAGAGGGAGGAAATGGTGGGAATTGAGATGAAAGAATAAGAGACAACAGGTGCATGTGTGTGTGTGTTGGTGGATCTCAATCCTGTCATTGTAATTGAGCAGACATCAGAGAGTGTAGGAAGTTTGTATTGTATCCATACTTTGAGACCGTGTGTTGGAAAGTTGAGAAAGAGAGAGAGAGAGAGTCTGGCCCATGTTTCATGTCAGATAGCCATTAGGATAAGAAAAGTAGTCGTGTGAAGTATTTGTGTGATTGTTCATTCCCTCTTCTCTTCTCTCCTCTCCTCTCTCTTTGCTGATAGTCTGCACACAAACAAACAAAAACATTCTCTCCCACCAACCACCACAAATGCCCTGGTTATTATTATTACACTGGGAAATAGAGAAATTCCCAATTTGGGGAAGAGGGTCGGGCCAAAGAAAGATGTTTGATGGGCTGCGTGTGGTTGTCTTTGAATTCTGCAGGTGGATTTACAACACATGGATCAAAGTTTGGGCAGTAATTTGGTACCGATTGGGATCGATCTCAAGGAATTCTACTTGTCCGTCGAATGGGACATCCTTGAAGTGCCCGCTCGGAAAAATGAAGAATTTTATCCCTGCTGTAATGAACCTTACCCAGGTATAAAAAAGGAGAAAGCAGTATTTAATAATTCGCTTAATTAAATTCCACACATCCAAATCCCTTTTAGTCTCCTCTTTCAATCCCCTTTTGAGATGAAAAAGTCTGGATTTTTCTCACACGACGACGCGGCCGTGTCGAGAATTGATTTTTTCTAGTCCATTTGGTAGGAAACTTGATTTGAAATCAAAATTGAAAAATCCATTTAAAAATTGCGAATGTCTTCCTTCATCCTCGTCTCTTCTGACTTGACTAAATATTTACTTTGATCATTCCCAATCAATTCCGAGAAAACAACAACTGAGGGTCGTCTGGTCTGACATGTGTAAATTGAGTATTTTTGGGAAATCGAATAAAAAAACTCTCCATGGGGGTCATAGCCATGTCAGTCCAGTCTCTCTCTCTCTCTTTGTCGCTCCTTATTTCCATTAGTGCTCTCCTCCTCCTCTCCCCCACAAGTGCTACTGTACAAAAAAGGGCGGTTATGTGTGTCTAAAAATATAATGTTGTCTTTATTGATATTGGCAGATATCACGTTCAACTTGACGATGAGGAGAAAGACGTTGTTCTACACGGTGAATTTAATAATTCCGTGTGTGGGCATCTCCTTCCTCACCGTCCTTGTTTTCTACCTCCCCTCAGACTCCGGAGAAAAAGTGACTCTGTGCATCTCCATCCTCCTCTCCCTCACTGTGTTCTTCCTCTTGCTCGCAGAAATTATTCCACCGACCTCCCTCGCAGTCCCCCTCCTAGGCAAGTATCTCCTCTTCACCATGGTCCTCGTCACCCTCTCTATCTGCGTCACCGTCGGCGTTCTCAACGTTCATTTCAGGTTCTCTTCTTTCCCCTTCTCTCTCCCTCTATGTACACATTCTATTATTCCCATCTATTTTTAACATTTGAAACCCAATCTGTGAAATCTTTTTTTCTTCCCCTCCTTTATTCCCTGTGTTTGTGTGTGCTGTACACTCGGAGCAATTCCATTTATTCTCGTATATTTTATGAGGCCAAAAAGTAAACTTGGCAACAACAACAAAGACAGGACCGTGAAAAGAAGTAAAGTCAGAGGAGGAAGAAAAGTAGCGGAAGGAGAAAGGGAAAAAAAAAATACACAAGCAAAATCTGAGCTGTCCACCACTTCCGCACACAAAACCATTATCCAGAAGAAAAATCTGAGAGATTCATATATACAATGTATGAGATGAGGATCTAAAAGAGAAGGAGGGACGGTTTTCTCCATTTATCTCCACAGTCCACCCGAGAGTCTCCTCCTAGCGTGTGTGTGTGTGTGTGGACCCTGGATGATGATGATGATCATGTCCACTTTCTCTTTCTCTGTTTCCCTTTGTCTTGGCCTGAAATATACTTTTTTTCTACTTTCCCCTCCCTCACTTTTTCCATGTCAAGGGGAGACAGGGTCTGAATGGAGTCGAGTGCACACACAGTTAATAAAGTTAATGCAAACTTGTCCCGACTTTGTGTCCCTTCATTTTTGGGGGAACTCCTCCTCTCCACCCACTTTGAGTGAGTGCGTGTGTGTGTACAACTCATAATGTGTATCTTTTTCTCTTGCTTGTGTTCACAGATCCCCCTCGACGCATAAGATGTCGCCATGGGTGAAAAGATTTTTCCTTGATTTTATGCCTCGAGTCTTATGCATGAAAAGACCTGAGTATCACCCAAGATATGCCTACGAGGGAGACTTCACCACTACTAATACTAACACTGCCACAACTGATTATGGCATCAATTTCCCTGGGTATTCTTGAACATTCATTTTTATTACGAGTCTGATGAAAAAAAGTTGACTCGATTCATTCATGTCATTTTCTCCTCTTGTGGCTGTAACAGGAGCTTGAGAAGGGACAGTTACTATGACAGCAGTCCTCGTACAGAATCCAGTGTGGATCATTCAAGACATGTCAAATCTTTCTCAGATGACTCGGGTGGTAAGTTTTTAATTCTGACTTGTCCACATTTCTCAAAATTTGATTTAGACTTTCTAATTAAATGAACACTCTGTCCAAATTACAATTCAAAAGAAACTACTCAATCTAATATCTTTTTCTCTCAAGTCTACCTTTTCATCTTTCTGGGTGTGTTCCTCATTTCCCTCTCAATCGGAGAGTCTGAGAACGTCTTTCCACAGACACACACACAATGAGGAAGCAGAGATTTGAAGAAAGTGTGGACGTCACAGACGTTTTGTTGTGGCTTCACTAAAACAGCTACAGCATGGAAACTACGTTAAAGTTTTAGAGAGTAAGAGGAGGGGAGGAGGAGGGAAAAGTTTAATATTTGTTTGAACTTGATTGCTCCTGTTTAGCATATTAATAAATTGCGAACACTTTCCTCTCCGGATGCTAATTAAAGGTAGTCTCTACTCTCTCTCTCTCTCGGAGCACAAAAGTAGCTCCAGCAGAGAATAGAGTGTCTTTCTACATTTCCACTTTGACATGGAGGAAGGTGAAAGTAAATATTCAGACTTTGAAGGAAAACCATTTGCAATTCTGTGGACTCTGACTTTCTCCTCTGGAATGAATCATGAGAAGGAGGAAAAGAGAACGAGGAGGTCTGCGAGTGAATGGAATGGCGGTTGAATGAATGAATTGTAGGAAAGGAATTAAGGGCTTTTCTCTCCCTCTCACTCCTCCTCCATCTCTCTCTCTCTCTCTCCAAAGATTTAAGTTATACTTATGAGAGTGGGAAGGGAGGAGGGAGAGAGAAGGAAAGGCTTCTACTCCCCTAGACTCTTTCTCTCTTGTCAACTCCAAACTGAGTCAGTCAACGTGCTTCATTTTGTCCTCCCGCAGCTTGTCAATGAAGCAAAAAGAGAGTTGATTCACGAGCTCAAATTCAATTGGGATTGCATTGAGATGGAAAGGACGGAAACAACTTTCACTCCCTCACTCACATCTCTCTCCCTCTCTCCTCCCTTTTTTTCTCGCTCTCTCCTCTCACCGTCCACCACCAAAAACTCAAACTTCAACTTCATGATCGAATTGACTTGACGAACTACAGGGAGTGACTAGTCAGGAGTTCCCATGTTTAGCATGACTTTTTTTCTCCTCCCTCCTCCCTTTCACTCCATGATGCAATCACTGAAGCATTGAGCTGGCAGTCTTAGCCCCAGCTTTTAGAGTCTCAGCTGTTAGGACAAGGTTTCTTGGGGGGAAAGAAGAGAGTGAGAGGGAAAATGGAAAAAAACTATTTGTTGTACTCTCTACATCCGAACATGTTCTATGCACAAAGTGTGGAGTTATATTCATACACACACACACGAGATGGAAGAACCTTTTCTGGAAAAATGAAGAGAGGAAAAATTTCGCTACTAGACTTTTTCTGCATCATGCACTTTGGCCACTCTCTCATTATTCTAATTCTGATGCAATTTACAATTTACGAAACACACTAGCTTCACAATAAAGTGATGTGTTTGTGTTCGTGTGGAGGTTCTCAGACACATTTTACGAGGTTTCATATGATAGACGAAAATATAACGAGTTAATTTTCACCTACTTTCTTATTTTATGACTCTTCCCCGTACTCGCATTTTGTATTTGAAAATTTGAAAAAGACTTTCAAAGTCTCTGGTGCCCTCACCACCATGTCATCATGAAGAGAGAAAAAAGTTTTTTTCCCACTCTCTGTCCCTCTTTACTTTCTCCCGAGCCTTTCACGGCATCTTGGAGATGATGAGGTTGGGGAGGATCGGAGGATTTTCATTTCAGGCGCATGTAAATGATTGTTCTAACAAAAGATTGTGTAGAGAAAAAGCCTCAGCCCCACTTTCTCCTCTCTTTCTCTTTCCCTTGAACAAAATTTGCCCTCTCCAGACAACAGTGGGAGTACGAGAGAGTGAGAGGGAGGAGGGAGAAGTGTACGTATAGATGTGGAAAGGGAAAATTGGAGAAAGTGCTGGTGGAATTGTTGGTGTGCATGACGATGGGCGCATGTTAAGTTCTTCGTCCTCCTCCTCAGCATCAGCATCAGCATGCTACTCAATATTCTTTTACCATCCTTTCTCTCTCCCTTCTCAGAATCCGACTTCCGCGTTTCGTGTCTCAACATAAGCACACTACAGCAAGTCTAGAGACAAGGAGAAGGAGAAGACAAAATTCTCCACGGATCTTCTCCCCTCTTCCATGTCTGCACTGTGACCACTTTAATAAAAAAAGAGTAGAAGTAAAAGACTCGAGGTCCAATCTTTTCTCTCTTCGAGACATTTTCCCCTTTCACTCACTCACTCATCTGATCATATGAAGAGCTGTCAATTTTTTGGACTGAATTTTCGCCCATTATGAATATAGTGTCTGAGAGTGTAGAGTAGAGAAGAGGGAGAGGAAAAATTGGACTGTTGAGAAAGGACAATGGAAATAAAAACGAAGCAAAAAAATAAAGGCAATTGTAAGGAATATTTTCGTTTAATCTCGAGAGAAATTTCTAGAACGGATCAAAGGAGCGTAAAAGAAAAGAGAGACATAGAAGAAGGAAGGAGTAGGACAGAAAGGCTGATTTCACCACTCTCAACTTTCTCTCCAGCTTTCCTTGTTCTTTTTCTTCTTCTCTCAAAGACAGTTTTTCTCCAAGGGGCAAGAGACAGACAATTCCGGGTTGCAGAAGACAGCCACTCGTTTATTTCTTCTTTTTCTTGTGTAGACTCTGCACAGAGTTTTCATTATTTGACTGAGGAGGGAGGAAGAAAGGATGGGAAAATAGGAAAGAGATGCGGGGGAGGAGGAAATAGAAAAAATGTTTCATGTCCTCAACTGTACATTAAAAATCCATTTGCTTCCCAATCTCAATTTTCCCTATATTTACTCAGGAAGCAGACGGGGCTCAATTGAATTCATTCATAAGGATTTTAATCGGAGGATGTTTTCCTTCTTTCTCTCTTCCACTTTCCCTCCATCTCCTCCCATCCTCCTGTCTGTCCATCCCAAGGTTTATATTATCAGCCTGGATGGAGGGCACTTACATACGTGTACACACAGGGATATATACGAGGAGACTAGTCCTTCCTCTTCCTCCACATGGATGTTATACAAATTCAAATTCAAAATCTTTTTCTCTCCTCTCTACACATACTTTCCCTCCTCCTCCTTCTAGAGAAAAGGAGGAGGAGGAGAGAGAGAGAGAGAGATCTCATCTGCATCACAAATCCAGATTTCTGGATTTTCTCCTTTTACGCTCACAGAGCGGAGGAGAGGTTCTCCGCACAGAGGATGAGATGAGATGAGAAGAGAGGATATTAGAGCTCAGTGGATGCGGATGACTCCTGTTGTGCATAAATTACGAGACAGAGATCTGGAGAAAATGTGAGTTTCTCCCTCCTCCTTTCTCCCTTCTCTCTCTCTCCCTCCGTCTAAATGCACATTTCGCACTTTCTCCCACACTGCAGCAAAATTATCATCACAACTTTGGCCCGCCTTTGCCTCCTTGTCTTGAGACTCTCTTCATCTTTTTATGCAGAGTGTGTAGGGGAAATATGAATGGGATTAGCATCGCAATGGCCCTTCCTCCTCCTCTGTTCAATTCATGGACCAATTCCTCCCACACCCACACACACACACACACTCATGTGTGTCTGTGTTGGGCCACAACCCATGGGAACAACTTTGGTAATTTTGGCAAAGCACAGAGGAGGCCACAGGACACAACTCATGAGAGTGGGGACGATTGTAATCCTGTGTAGAAATCCTCCCCTCCCACCCTCTCATATATAATATATTGTGGGTATGCAATGTGTGTGCCTTGCCTTGTTTGTCATCCCCTTAGAAAGAGAAAGGGAAGGTGGGAGATGAGAGTGTGGGTTAATTCTAGGAATTTATTGATGATCCTGGGTTTCGTGTAATCCGAAGTTGGGCCTGGAGCGGAGAGAAAGGAGATTAAACTGTATTAAAAGTACATGGTTTAATAGAGGACAGAGTGGATGAATTAATAAATTTATATTGTAATTAGTGTGTGTAGTGGGGAGGGAGGGTGTGGGAGAAAGTTTACCCCCTCCTGGTAAAATTCTCTGTTCGCATGTGTGCTCATACTCTTTTGTTTGTGTGTGTCTAGACTTGGGCTTGAATCGACAATACAGCCCGGAGGTCCTCGCAGCACTCCAGAGTGTTCAATTTATAGCACAGCATATCAAGGATGGAGACAAGGATAACGAAGTAAGTAGCTTAATTAGTTACTGTACAGGGTGCTTCATTTTCAGCATACTTGTTTATTTAACCACATTTCCTTCTAATTCAAACTGTCCTGGGTATTGCAATTGAATTTTAAAAAAGCCATTTCAATTCCATGGTTCTTATAAAAATTTTTTATAAATGTTTTCACTATAAAGAATTCCTTTAGCGTTTGATTTATTTTAGTACCAATTTTCAAAAGTTTAAAATAAGGAAACGTTCGAAATTGACCACCCTGTACACAAATGTAGCTAGAATACCCCCCACCTCTTCCACCTTCACAGTACATATCGTCGCATCAATCAACTATTCAAATCCGTCCTTTCATCTTCATCGCCTCTCCTTCCCCTCCCGTCCCTCTGCAGCCTCCATTCAGCGTTAATAGAATTTGAAAATTTTCTCTCTACTTTCTCCTATTCCTGCACAAAAATCCTGAGGCTAATTCACACTCCATACACCACCGCCTCTCCTCCCTTTCATCTTCAAACACTCTCCCGTCATTCTATATTAATTCCAAATTTGTATTCCATTTGACATTCTAATTAGCCCTGGTCATTTTTTCGTCCAAGACAAATTTACTTAGGCGCCCCTCATCACGGCCTCACGTCCTCCTCTCTCTTTCTCCCTCCATATTACACAGTGTAGACATTGTTAACAAGAGAGAGAGGGAAGGAATTAGCTTTTGTCTGACTCTCTCTCCACTCCCATTATTTATACTTGACTGACAAACAATTTTGTTTTATTTACGAGAAATACTAGAAAGGTTTTTTTCCCTGTAGGAAGAGAAAGAGAAAAAATTAACGACTTATACATTTATTTACCTCTTCCTCCCTCTCTCTATACTCTCTCCTCCTCTCTGCACACACACATTGGATTTTGTAGTAAGGACATGTCCGCAATTTACTCGTATTTACTCGAATGTGAGAGCCAGGATTTTTTTGAGTCAAATATATAGAGCCCAAGTCTTGGTTCTCCTCCTCCTCATGATAAAGAAGTACATGGCATGCCGAGAGATAAGAATGAATGAGACAGTGGTACATGGTATAATGTGGTGTTGGCCCACACACACACACTAAAGCTTCATTCATTTTTCCATCAGTGGTTATATGGGAATTTATGTGAGATGTGGCAAGGCATGCTTGGATTTATTAGTTAAGGAAAGCCCTTCTCCCTCCCCTTCCCCTTCCCCTCTCTTCCTGTTGGTTGAGCCCCTTATTTTTTTCCTCATATTATATATGATGGCTGGACTTTGCTTGTCCTAAATTTAGCTTCTCCCTACCTTTCAGCCCATACCAATCCCACACACATCCTTCTCACTATACTCCACACACGCATATATATATTATGAACTAAAGCCCATTCTCAAGTGACCCGGGAGAGAGAGACGAGGAGGAGACCAGAGCAATGGTAATGTTGAGAGAAAATAGAGAGAGAGGAGGAGGAGAGTGTGGAAATGTGAGGAGAGGGGCATGGGATGAAAACCATTTGGCGCCTTGTACAGCTGGCAATTTGTCATGATGGAGTTAAAATAACGTTTTGCCTTGGGCGTAAAAATAAAGCTTAATGTTGGAAGGAAAAGTGCCAAGAGTGTTGAGAGGCGGAGGGAGGGAATGTAGGCTGGTCTCGTACAGGCAGAGAGAGACAGAGGGAAAGAGGGAAAGAGGAAGAGAGACTGTTGGTTAAGGAAGGACCCAAGGTTTAGATGCATACGTGCTCTTGCTTAAATTCTAACGATAAGGGTGAGGAAGGAGGAGGATGGACGACTCAGCCTTACCCAGAGATGTTAGAGAGTGATGTGATGTGATAAAAAGAAAGTCCAATAGTATTTTTTCAAGAGGAAAATCGAAAGAAGCTACGACCACCACTGAAATGCCACTGGCCCTTCCATTAGCTCCAGTGGGAGTCCATGTTAGACCCGCATGGTCTTGCACAACAATTTCTTATCTAGTGGGCACGCCACACTGCCTACCCGAAACTGGGTCTTCCCTCCTTCTCCCTCTTTCCCTCCAGAACATGGTATACGTAGTAGAATGGGTGGTCACATTCCTCTCAAATATATATATATATAAAGATACATGGCCAGACTAGTCGGGAGGGAGAAAATAACGGGAGGATGCAGTTGGGCAGGAGGAGATTGGTCATTTTAAGGTTATCGGACCAAATGACCACTTTCATTTTATTTTCACCGCTTTCACTTCCCTCCCATGACGATCAGACACACACACACACAGATGAGAATTGTCCAGCTCTCTTCTTACCCTTCTTCTTCTTTACCTTGCCCCTATTACCTGGCTCTGTGTTTAGCAGGAGTTAGCTCAAGTTTGAGAGGGGAACTCCATGTATCGTCCCAGTTTGCCTTTGGCTAGGGACAGCGGCAGGGATAAAAGAAATAATTTATGGTATAGTCCATCCAATAGGAGAACGGACGGTCGTAAAAGAGGAAGGCCCACATCAGCCCTCACTATTTGAATGCATAAAATTGAATGGTTGAATCAACTTTTGATAAGATTGTTCTTCCGTGCTAATCTCTACTTTTCTTTAAATACTTTCCCTCGTCAGTCCTCCCTTTCCCTCCTTCTTTCCTCCTCTTTCTCACACGAACATTAAATTAATCTATTACAACTCCTTTACGACATTGAAAAGAAGGCTTTTTTACACACATCCCTCCTCCCTTCATAAAGATACACAGACATAAAGTTATTACTAACGGATTGGGGGATCTAAATGGCTTTTTTTATCTTTTCCCTTTTTCTTGCTGGACAGGTGGTAGAAGACTGGAAATATGTAGCCATGGTTCTGGACCGACTTTTCCTCTGGATTTTCACGATGGCTTGTATCGGTGGGACCTGTGGCATCATCTTCCAAGCTCCCAGTCTCTACGATACGAGATACCCGATTGATCGACAGATTTCTGAAATTTTTGTACTTAGGTCATCGGGTCAAAACTCTCCGCGCTCCCTTCTCAAACCTCTTGACTAATGATGAATCCTTCTCCCTCACACCACATCCCAAACTCAGGTGCAAAACTTTCAAAGAAAATCCAGGAACAATTTGTCAACGTCTCTTTCATTCTACCTGGATCATCATCATCAGTGAAAGAAATACTTTAACTTGGGGAGTAACCCAAGTCCTCCAACCTCAACACTGAGGAACACAATATACCCCACAATAATTTTAATAATACTAAATCTACACACACTCAATAAATTACTAATAAATCATGTCAAGGCGAGAAAATGGCGGCTGCTGAATAAATTTAAAAAATGTGGCTCATTACGCACTGTCCCCTTTTCTTTGTGTGTGTGTGTGTGTGTTGTCGGCTCGATTCATTTTATTTCAAAACTTTGTTCTCTCGCTGTGTGTGTGTACACACATTTTGCACATCATCAGGAGGACGGTGGACGGAAAGTTTCCCGGTAATTAGTAAAAAGGATTGTGGGATGGATGAGTGGAGAAAGCGGAGGAGGAGAAGGAAGGAAAACTTGTTGGTGACTCAGATTGTGAGTTCTCGGAGTCAGGGGAGGAGGAGGGAAAATGAAGAAGTGGGATCCTGGATGATTTATGGACAAGGATGGTCTGATGAAGCAACTTTATGAGGAAATTTGATATGCGGTGAATTCGGTGCACACTTTCCGTTCCAAATTATCTCTCTCTCTTTCTCTCTCTCATATCCTCCTTCCTCCCGCCACCGTGCATAGACCCCCCGTACAATGCAACCTCCGTGTGTGTGGAAGGAGGGCTGCGTGTGTGTGTGGGTTGAGTTAGCTTACACCCAAGCATAATGATGATGATGACGGTTCTTTTGAACAAGGACAAGATTATGTGGAGGCAGTCGTCTATGAAAATGTATAATTTATTAATCTATTCTACTTTCACCATATCATCAGTTGGAGAGAAAGCTAGTCAGAGGGATGCTCTTCATTTGTTCCCTCTACAAAACTTAGCCATTCATTTCAAGTTTGAACCTTAGCTTGTTCGTCTCTTTCACCCTCCAGCCTGTTCGGTGGAAACAACCGGGACCTACACACACACACACAAACCCACTGCATTTGTATGACATGACCCCGTACTCAAAGTCAAGTTCACTCTCATCAGGGATTATGAATGGGCCACACACTCACTCTCACCCAGCCACCCATTTTATCTCTACAAAGTGTAATCCTCTTCCAAGTGTACAATCCGAGGTCCATAGGAATGCGAATGAGGATAATCAGTGGGGAATGAAACAAATGACCTGCGTTCATAATGACAACTGAATGTCCAATTATTGAGTGAGGAGAATTCACTCATCTTCACTCCCAGTTGGAAAACACATGCAACTCTAATGGAAAATTCATGATCGCCAATTGCCATTGCTGTGGGTCTCAGAAGCTCTTCTTTCTGATTCAAATGATTTTTTGTGATGCGAAATGCTATGCAAATTAATAAATGATGAGAATTGAAGAAAACGTCATAATGTCAACTTGGATTTGTTTTAACAATTTTAATTTTTGTTTTATTTTTAAATTAATCCCATCCTCTTTATAAAAGCGTCTTTGCCTACACAACTATATTGTTTTTAAATGTGCACACATCATTCGTTCTTTCGTTTCCTCTCTTAATCTCTTTTTTTATATATTCTTAATAATACAAAATTCTAATTATCATCATCATCATTTATGTAGATATAATTAATTCATATATATATATATCTTGTAGAGTACCATTAATTTAATTACTCGTCATTTTTTGGCACGGTCAATTTAGAATTCAACAGAGCTAGAGAATATAAATTGAGAATGTGGGGGGGGGGGGGGGGGGGGG